>JADRCD010188616.1:0-17893 GCA_019843815.1 Montemys delectorum | reverse complement strand
ACACACACACACACACACACACACACACACACACACACACACACACAGACCCACCCTCAGACACATACACATACACAGAGAGACCCACCCTCAGACACAGACTCATCTCCAGACAAATACAGAGACCCACAGAGAGAGAGAGAGAGAGAGAGAGAGAGACAGACAGACAGACAGAGACAGACAGAGAGAGACAGAAAGCACAACCCTCAGACACATACAGAGAGAGACTGACCCCCAAACAGAGACAGAGAGAGACAGAGAGATAGAGACTGAGACTCATAACCAGACAGAGACCCACCCCCAGACACACACACATACACACACACAGAAAGAGAAACCCACCCCCAGACACAGAGACAGAGACCCCCCTTACAATAGACAGATGAAGACCCACCACTACCATCACCATGACAGACAGGTGGAGACTCACTCCCCTATGACAGATGGATAGAGACCCACCCCTCACCACAGACAGACACCCCCACACCCCCACACGACTGACAGCCACCCCCTAGCCCCACATGACAGACACCATCACATACCACAGACAACCCTCCACCCCATGACAGACACCCACACCTACACCCACAAAACCACGACAGACAGGACAGACAATAAAACAGAAATCAACAAACACTTCTCATTGATATCTCTTCACATCAATGATCTCATTTTCCCAATAAAAAGACAGACTGGATTAACAGAATGGATTTAAAAAAACAAAACATGATCTATCCTTCTGCTGCATCTAAGAAACACACCTTAACATCATGGATAGAAATCACCTCAGGGTAAAGGACGGAAAAAGATACTCTAAGTGGCCCAAAGAAGCAAATTGATATAGCTATTTTAATATTTGACAAAATAGACTTCAAAACTAATCAGAAGAGATATGGAAGGATACTACATATACAAAGGAAAAATTCATCAAGAGGACATTGCTATTCTAAACATCTATGCCCAGAGACTTAAGGGCACTCAAGTTTGTAAAAGAAACACTACTAAGCTTAAATCACATATTGATCCTCATACACTATTAGAGACTTCAATTCTCCAATGTTGCCAATAGACAGGTCATGCACACAAAAACCAAACAGGAATCCTGGAACTAACTAACATTATAAAAACTAAATGAACCTAATAGATAGAACATCTCACCTAGGCACAAAAGAATATGCCTTCTTTTTAGCACCTCATGAAATTTTCTCCTAAACTGGCCATATACTAAAGACACAAAACAAGTCTCAACAGATGCAAGAAATTTGAAATAACACTTTAGGTCCTATCTGACAACCACAAATTAAAACTAAATAAAAACAACAATACAAAGAGGAAAGTTTGCAAACTCATGGAAACTAAACAATTCACTAGTGAATGAAGAATGGTCAAAATAGAAATTAGAGACTTTCTAGAATTGAATGAAAATGAATATACAACATATCCAAACTTATGAGACACAATGAAGATGGTTCTAAGAGGCAAGCTCATAGCATTAAGTCCTTACACAAAAAAATTGGAGAAATCTTATCAGTAACAGTACATCTAAAAGCTCTAGGGCAAAGAAAAAATTACATCCAAAAGGAGCAGATGGTATGAAATAATGAAAATCAGAGTTGAAATCAATAAAATAGAAACAAAAAAAAACAATATAAAGAATCAATGAAACAAAGTTGGTTCTTTGAGAAAAATCATAATATTGACAAGCCCTTATGCAAATTAAAAGGCAAAGAGAATATTCAAATTAACTGAATTAGAAATGAAAAGGGGACCATTAACAACATACACTGAAGAAAGAGGACCACGGTCCTACTTTAAAAGGCAGGATCTCACAAAATTGGAAAATCTAAAAGAAATGGATATTTGATATGCAGCACCTATCAAGGCAAATCTGGATCAGACAAACAATTTAAACAGGCCCATAATCTCTAGTGAAACAAAAGGAGTCATGAAAATTCTACCAAAAACCAAAACA
Organism: Montemys delectorum; assembly: GCA_019843815.1. Taxonomy (NCBI): domain Eukaryota; kingdom Metazoa; phylum Chordata; class Mammalia; order Rodentia; family Muridae; genus Montemys; species Montemys delectorum. Next base: position 15,921 of record JADRCD010188616.1, on the reverse strand, counting down.
GAACCAAAACTCAGAACCAGATGGTTTTCGCTTGGAATTCTACCAGACTTTCAATTAATGCCAATACTCCTCAAATTATTCCACAAAATAAAAACAGAAGGAACATTGCCCAATTTGCCTTTATGAAGCCACAGTAACCTGATATCCAAACTCCATAAAGATCTAATAAAGAATTACAGATCAATTTTCTTTATGAACATAGATGCAAAAATTCTCAGTAAAATATTTACAAACAAAATCCAAGATCATCATCAAAAGATCAGCATGATAAAACAGGTTCACACTAGAGTTGCAGGGGTGGATCAACATAAGTAAATCAATAAATGTAATTCATCATATAACAAACCTGGAAAAAATCTATAATATAATCTCACTACATGCAGAAAAAGCTTGGATAAAATCCAACATTCCCTCACAATAAAAGACCTGGAGAGGTTAGGGATACAATGGACACACCACAAAGGCGGCTGATAGCAAGCCCATAGCCAATGATGTTGGAAAGAAACTAAAATCCCACCAAAATCAGAGACAAGACAAGATTGTCCTCTCTATACATCAGTGATCCTATATATTCCACTGGAAACTCCTACAGCTGATGAACAGTTTCGGCAAAGTAACCACATACAAAATTAACTCCCAAATCAGTAGCTTTCCTATATTAATATGACAAATGGTGGACTGAGGAAGAAATCAGGGAAACATCTTTGACAACACCCACAAATACAAAATAACTTGGGATGAATCTAATCAAGCAAGTAAAAGTCTTGCATGATACAACTTCAAGTCTTTGAAGAAGAAATTGAAGATCTCAGATGTAAAGATCTTCCATGCTAATAGATCGGTAAGATTAACATAGTAAAAACAGCCATTCTACTAAAAGCAATCTACAAATTCAGTGCAATCCCAAGCAAATTTCTGATACAATTCTTCACAGGGTTTAAAAGGATAATTTTCATCTTCAAACACCAACCAATCGAACTAAAACAACATCAACAAAACCCCAAACCCCTGGATAGCTGAAAAATAAAAGAACTGCTACAGTATCATCATTCCTGATTGCAAGTTGTGTTATAGAGCTATAGTAATAAAAATAGCATAGTATCTGCACAAAACCAGATATCCTGACTAGTGGAAGCAGACTCCCATAAATCTACACACCAATGGCCATCTGATTTTTGACAAAGATGCCATAAATACTGGAAAAAAGACAGCATCTTCAACAAATGGTGCAGGTCAAACTAGATGTGTGTATGTAGAACACAAATTAATCCACACGTAGCACTCTGCACAAGACTCAACTCCAAATGGACCAAAGACCTCAACATAAAATCAGATGCACTATCATACAGGTCTTTCACTTGCTTGGTTAGAGTTACACTAAGATATTTTATATTATTTGTGACTATTGTGAAGGGTGTTTCCCTAATTTCTTTCTCAGCCAGTTAATCATTTGTACAAAGAGGGCTACTGATTTTTTTGAGTTGATTTTGTATCCATCCTCTTTAGTGAAGGTGTTTATCAACTGTAGAAGTTCTCTGGTAGAATTTGGGGAGTCATTTATGTATACTATCATATCAACTGCAAACAGAAATACTTTGACTTCCTTTCCAATTTGTGTCCCCTTGATCTTTAGTTCTCTTGTTGCTCTAGCTAGAATTTTAAATACTATATTGAATAGATATGGAGACAGTAAGAGTCCTGAGAATAAATAAGTAGGTCTCTGCATCAATATCTATTTCTTGTGCCTTTTCTTGGGTTCTTTTACTTCTGTTTGCTTTGTCCTGTTCAAATGTGTTAGATTTTGTCTTATTATACTTTGTTGTTTCTTAGAAGCCTGTTTTCAAATGAGAAAAGAAGATGGATTTGGAGAGACAGGGAAGGTAGGGAGAAACTAGAGTAGTAGAGACTGAGAAAACCACAACCAAGATACATGATGTGAAAAGTATTTTCAGTAAAAGGAAAAATACTTTTCTAAAATCAAAAAATCAATCAATCAATCAATCTGCCTTAACTATATTGTACCTGACTATACTTCCTTTTTTTTTTCTTCAGGATTTATTCCTAGCTCTGCCACTTTCTAATTAGAAACATTTAGAAAGGCAAACAATCTTTCTGACTTTCAGTGTACCCTTCTCCAAAGAAATGACATCAGCAACATCTTCAGAGGACTGTCATGTTGATCAAATGTGGTATGATTTATGTGTCACCCAGCATACAACAGGCATGTGTGCATAAATGTTTCTTAGTCCCTTTCTCCCCTACTCCCATCATATGACATAGAGCTCAGTCTTGTATAAACATTGTGGTTGCAACCCTATTAGCAGGTGTTACTCTTGAAGTACACTCAATTGGAATATGCTGCCATCTTCTCCTATGCCATTCTGATAAAATAAAATAAAATCCACATATAAGCACTGTGGGTCTGTTAGTACCTCACATTTTCTAAAGCTATTTCTCAAATCCACAATTTTCTGAGTAGTTTCAGATTTAAATATCAGAAAAAGCCTTTTGCATTCTTGAGGACGACTTTCAATAACTCAAGTGTTTCTGGTGTTTTCACTGTAGGCTTGATTTCACTTGATACCACTCAACCTTTTAACCTTCAACCCCCATTAACCAATTTCCTACTAATATTTTAAACGAATTGATGGGCCCCATGCCTTTCCAGTGTAATAGCTATCCAAATCCTGCTAAATCCTAGTGCCCTGAGGGTCCTCCCTTACTTAGTTACCAACTTGTCAAATTTCTTTTTTGAAAATTAAAATATGAATCTTACTTTGTGCTATAAACCTTAGGGTTATTCTTATTTTATGTGTATGGGTGTTCTGTCTGTCTAGAGTCACAGGCAGTTCTTAGCTGACATGTAGGTGTTGGAAATTTAACTCAGGTCCTCTGAAAGAGCAACCAGTGCTCTTAACAACTGATCCATCCCTCTTAGCCCTAATTGTTTTTTGTTTGTTTGTTTGTTTTTGTGTTTGTTTTTTTCGGTTTTTTTTGTTTTTTGTTTTTTGCTTTGTTTTTTTTTTTTTTTGAGGCAGGGTTTCTCTGTGTAACAGTTCTGTCTGTTCTGGAACTTGCTCTGTAGACCAGGCTGGCCTTGAACTCAGACTCACCTGCCTCTGCCTCCTGAGGCTCCTGCAACCACTGCTATGTGGAGCATAAAACTTCAAATATGAATTTTCCTAAAACATGATATCCAAAATATATAAAGAAACCAAATTTAAAAAATCAAGTAAAAATAAACCCAACTGAAAAATGGCGTACAGAGTTAAATAGAATTCTCAACAGAGTAATCTCTAGTGACAGAGAAACACTAATTTTCAGCATCTTTAGTCATCAGGTAAATGCAAATCAAAACACTGAGATTCCATCTTACACACTTCAGAATGACTAAGATAAAAAACTCAAAAGGACAGTTCATGCTTGTGAGGATGTGGAGCCAGAGAAACTTTTCTCTATTCCTGGTGGGAGTGAAAACTTAGAACCACCACTTTGGAAGTTAATTTGTCAGGTTCTTAGATAATTGGGAATAGGTTTACCTCAAGTCCCAGCTATACTACCGAGCATACACCCATACACGCTCTATTATACCACATCGACACTTGCCCAACTATGTTAATAGAAGCTTTATTTGTAATAGCCAGAAACTGGAAACAACCCAGATGTCCCTTAACCGAAGAATGAATAAAGAAATGTGGTTCATTGCACAATGGAATACTAAGCTATTAAAAATAATATTATGAAATTTGCAGGTAAATGGATGGAACTAGAAAAGATCATCCTGACTGAGGTAACCCAGCAGAAAGACAAACATGATTATGTACTCACCACAATAAGTAGATATTAGTCATAAAGTACAGGAGGACAACCATCCACAGACCCAAAGAAACTAGGAGGACCCAATGGGGGATGCTTGAATCTCACTGAGAAGTGGAAATAGATAGATACTAGGATGGATGGACGGATGGAGGGAGGGAACTGGGTAGGAGGAGGATTGATAGAACTGGAATTGGTGTTGGTGGGGCATCTCTGGAACTAGCTAGAAATCTAGGACAATGGAAACTCTAGGGTTGTGTGACTCTAGCTAAGACTCCTAGCAGTAGAGGATATGGAACCTGAAATGACCATCTCCTATAACTAGGTAAAACTTCCAATGGTGGGATGGGGACACCCACCTGTAACAAAACCTTAGGACCTACAATTTTTCCTTCCTATAAGATGTACAGGGATAAAGAGGAAGCAGAAATGGAGGGAATGGCCAGCCAATGACTGGCCCACTTTGAGACCCATGTCATGAGAGAGAGCCCACTCTGACACTATTAATGATATTCTGCTATACTTGTAGGTAGAAGCCTAGCATAACTGCCATCTGATAAGCTTTACCTAGCAGCTGATGGAAACAAATGCAGAGACTCACAGCCAAATATTAGGCAGAGAATCTTGTGGAAGTGGAGGAGGAAGAATTGAAGGAGCTAGAGGGGTCAAGGACACCACAAGAAAACCTACAGAATCAACAGTAACCTGGGCCCATAGGGGCTCACTGAGCCTGAACCACCAACCAGAAGGCATGCATGGGATGGACTTAGGCCCCCCCTATACTTATATAACAGATATGAAGCTTTGTCTTCATATAGGACCCCTAACATGAGCAGGGGATGTCTCTTGACTGTTGCCTGCTGTCTTAGGGTTTCTATTCCTGGACAAAAACATCATGACCAAGAAGCAAAGGATTTATTCAGTTTACACTTCCATGTTGCTGTTCATCACCAAGGGAAGAAGTCTGGACTGGAACTCAAATAGTTCAGGAAGCAGGAGCTGATGCAGAAGCCATGGAAGGATGTAGCTTACTGGATTGCTTCCCCTGGCTTGCTCAGCTTGCTTTCTTATAGAACCCAAGACTACCAGCCCAGGGATGGAAACACCTACAAGGGGCCCTCCTCCATAGATCACTAATTAAGAAAATGCCTTGCAGCTGTATCTTATGGAGGCATTTCAACCGAAGCTGTTTTCTTTGTGATAACTCCAGCTTGTGTCAAGTTGACACACAAAACCAGCCAGTACACCTTACCTTTGGATCTCTTTCCCTAACTGGGCTGCCTTGTCTAGCCTCAATAAGAGAAGATGCACATACTCTTACTGCATCTTGAGATGCCAAGGTGGGTTGATATCTATGGGAGGTCTCCCCTTTTCTAAGGAGAAAGGGAAGAGGGCTGGGTAGAGGGAAGGTGAGAGGGAAGGACTGGGGAAAGAGGGAGGGGAAGCTTTGATTGGGATATAAGTTAAAGAAAAAACATTTGATATATTTGGGATTATACTATATTATTACTATTGTTGCTGTTAACAATGTAACTAGTGTAATTGCATCTTGTTTTGCCAAGTTTGGCTGATATTATTGTGAAGCCTGCTCTTTTTCTTGAAGGAAACAGAAGCAGTGGGTTTGGGGGAGAAAGAGGGTAAAGGGAGATAGGAGGAGTAGCTGCTGTTGGGATGAGAGAATAAATAAAATAATAAAAAAGTAAAGAGATGATCTATTCATTTTATTTTGTATTCAGCATGAGCATCTTTTTTGTAGCCTTCTCCAGCACCTTGATTCCACCTCCTCTTTTGTGATTTTTCCCAAAGAGACAGATCTTGTAAGAGGTACTGAATTCAACTTTGTCTAAAATTTCTTGTTGACCTTTCACAATTCTCCCTCTATTCTTGGTAATGGTATTGGGAAAGAAACAAATGGAAGTCAATACATACAGACAGAACTTATATGGAAGGTAAACCATCCCAGAGTTACATAGAAAATTTGTACTTTGCTGTTCAGAATAAGAGTTTTAGGGTTGTTTTTTAATGCCATTATAGAAATGTGTCTAATTAAAGATGAACCTGACAAAAACAAGCTTTTTACTTATGTATACAAGTGTGTGTGTGTGTGGGGGGGGGTGAGGAAACATTAAAGGGACACTGCATTCCCTCAGAAATTAAAGAATATGATCAAGGAAAATGAGACAACACTGTCAGCCTTCTGATCCTTGCACCAGGACTACTCCCTTCTCTTTTTGTAACCAGCTGAGTCAGCTCTCCACCCTTTTCTGTAGTCCAGGCCTCCATTGTAAGCTGAGACAACAGCAAGTGTCTCCAATGTGACTCAGTGATGATTCCATCCACATCATCACCTTGGTTTCTAGGTCCTCCCATTAGCATTGAAACACAGGAAAACTTCACTTGTCTTTAACAAATATCCCCTTTCCTCCACAAGCCCTCCACCTTCCTGGACAGAACCTCTTCAGGGTCTTCCTCTAAACATCACCTCCTATTTTGCCCCATCAATTTACTGCCAACAAAGGTTGGCTAGTTTTTGCCAACAAGCTTCCATACTATTCAGACTTACTGCTCAAACTTACAGGAAATCTTGAATTCAACCATCTACCAGGAAGCAGGAACAAAAGGAGAAGCTATCATTGTAAAAAGATAGTATCTAGACAGAGCTCCCAGTAGCCAAATGAAAGATTAAACTCAAAATTTAAGTTAAAAGCTACAAGTCTATATTGGTATAAGTGATTGAGTAGATACATAGTGCAAAAGAAGGAAATCTGTCCTCAGAAGAGAAACGTCCACATTCTTTACGGAATTCTTTAAGGAGGGAGATATTAATCCCACCTGATCTATGCACACTTTGCCTCTGTTTAGCTGTTTTGTTCCCCACAAGGAGACTAGGTGGGGAAGCTGAGTAAGTGCAGAGAAATTTCAAGTCAGTGTCAGTCATAAATCAACGAGGATAGCAGAATACTACTACTGACTTGACAGAACAACTTGTTATGACCAATTCATTTGATAGCCCTGGGAATCGCTCTCTCACTCTCCTCCTCCACCAAAGATGAGTGGATCCTGGGGAGAGGGGAGGGAGGAACAGGGAAGAATAGGAGGGGATCTGTAGGGAGAGGGATGTAATGTGAGAGAGAAAAGAAAAACAAAGGGAAACACTGTGATATTCCTCCTGTATCCCTTAAATTTGGAGAAAATGCCATAAAAATCCAAATTTTATGCTACATGCTACAAAATAAACTTTCTCAAAACTGCCAAGGCCATTAGAATACAGGAAAAGACAGATTCCATTGCAGACTAGAAGAGACTAAAGCCAAGAAACTGTCATCTGGTATCTTTGACAGAATCTGGAGATAGGAAAACTAACACTAGGAGAAAGGGAGACCCAAATTTAAGTGCACCTCAGTTGTTGTAGTCAAACCTCCTTAGGACAGATACATCACAGGAATGAAAGGTGTTAAGAACAGGAAAATGAGAGGAATACCAGAACTCTTTCTGTAATTAAAAAAAATGTCTAAATTAAAACTTTATAGACTAAAGAATCTTCAGAAAAAAGTCAGAAGTATGCATACAAGAATAATACACATGAATAACAGCACTGTGTAATTTATAAATTCTGGATAAACATCTAAGAAAGCTCATTTATGATAGAATTAATCAGTTGTAAAAATTACTCCAAACCAAGCCAAACTCCCAGTACTTATTGAAAACAGGACTTTTCAAATGCTAGGCAGGTGCCGTGTGTGTGTGTGTGTGTGTGTGTGTGTGTGTATGTGTGTGTGTGTGTGTGTGTGTGTGTATGTGTGTGTGTATGTGTGTGTGTATGTGTGTGTGTATGTGTGTGTGTATGTGTGTGTGTATGTGTGTGTGTATGTGTGTGTGTATGTGTGTGTGTATGTGTGTGTGTATGTGTGTATGTGTGTGTACATGTATTTCCTATTAAGTAATCAAAGTATAGCACTTGTAACAAGCCACCAAGATGAAACTCATAATGAGTAAAAGCAGTCAAGCCCAACAGTATTAAACAGGGCATAAACCCATTTTAAAATAACACAAAGAAAATCGAACCAGGTAGCACTGTTATTATTATTATTATTATTTTTTCAAGACAGAGTTTCTCTGTATAGCCCTGGCTGTCCTGGAACTCACTCTGTAGACCAATCTGGCCTCAAACTCAGAAATCTGCCTGCCTCTGCCTCCCAAGTGCTGGGATTAAAGGCGTGCACCACCACCGCCTGGCTGGAGCTGTTTTAAAATGCATTATATTTTAAATGGGCTAGTGGGGCGTCAGTCTATGAGGCCTATATGGGAAGTGGGGGACCATGCAGATGGCTCCCTGCAGTTCTCAGGTGTTGCCACCTTACTTCCTTGGCCAAGCTTACAGGAGTCATCACTTGTTAATCAGTGAGCAAATGGCACACACATTCCATAAGCACTTCTGTAATCTCTACTACACCAAGTTATCACTTTAAAATGCTTTATAGCACCAGAAAGGCTTGAAACAAGCAAGTCAGGGTATCAGGGAAACAAATTTCTTTTGAGCAAGGGAGAAAGAGCTATCACACACAAGCAGGTGACTGACAAGTCTGGCAGGCATTCAGAAAACGTTCAAACTCTAAAATCCCACCAAATGCCAAAAAACCAATGTGAACCAGTAGGTACCAAGTCTCAATTATCAAAATGGTTTTTAAAATAAAATCCCTAAAAACAATAGTATGTGGTAAGAAATGAAGCAGATAATCTGGCATAAATGTTATTAATTACCATAGTCTTAGAAAGATGAATGCTCCAAACTACTGACAACTTTAAAAATATGATTTTTCAATCAATACCTTCCTTAGAAATTTATTCAATGCAATGAACTCTACATATAGAAAGCTTTTTTAAAAAATAAAATAAATGCATTAAATGCATATGGAATTACTTGAATTTTGGTATGGGTTGTTTTGTTTGTAATTTGGGACAGGGTTTCTTTGTGTTGGCATGGTTGTCCTAGGACTAGCTCTGTAGACCTGGCTAATGGCCTTAATCAATCCGCTTACTTCTGCTCCCCTAGTGTTGGGATTAAAGGTGCGTGCCACCACCGCTCGGCTACTCTTGATTTTTTTTTTAAGTCATCAGAACGGCATAACCAAGCAGCAGTATGGTAAAAGGGGCAATGCCTGTTGGTCCCAAAGAGATAATGAAAGTGTGAGGAGCATAGTCATTGCTAATCCCTGAAACGAGGCAATTCTGGTCACTGTTGGTATTGGTGTGGGCATGAATGCCAAAGCCTCAAATCATGGCTTTCTATAATTTTGATAGAGAGGCATCCCGGCAGCGTGTAGGACCAGGACTGCCAACTTTCTTTCTTTTTTTTCTTTCTTTTTTTTTTAAAATTAGGTATTTTCTTTATTTACATGTACATTTTCCCTTTTCCAGGTTCCCCTCCAAAACAAACAAACAAACAAACAAACAAACAAAAACAAGAACAAACCCTTTTTGCCTCCCCCTTCCCCATGCCTGTCATTCCACCCTCTCCCACTTATTGGCCCTGGCATTCCCCTACACTGGGGCACAAAACCTTCACAAGGCCGAGGTCCTTTACTCCTATTGATGATTGAATTTGCAATCCTCTACTATATACCTGCTGCCAGTACATTCAATCCCACCCTGTATAGTCCTTGATTGGTGGTTGGGTCCCTGGGAGCTTTGAGGGTACTAGTTAGTAATTGTTGTTCGTCCTAAGGGGCTGCAAACCCTTCAGCTCCATAGAACCTTTCTCTAACTCCTTCATTGGGGACAGTGTACTCAGTTCAATGAATGGCTGTGAGCCTCTACAACTGTATTAGTCAGGTATTGTCAGAGCCTCTCTTAGGAGAAGAGGCTTATTTTGATTAACAGTAAGGGAAATCAGGAGGCATCAGACTAAAGATGATACCTGCAACTGGTCCAGGAAGACAGAAGGACTATATCATTTTAATTCAGGGCCTCAGACTAAGATTACTATTGATGACAGTTAGGCCTCAATGCAAAGACCACTAAGTAGGAGCAAACCCCAGATCTAGTTTCCCAGCCCACCTTGACCCCAATTGCCAGCAGATCCTCACGCAACAGCTGCACATTCCCGCAGGATCCTCACCCACACTAAGGCTGTAGATGCTAGGCTTTTCTCCATCCTCAGGTGGAGGCTTCGGCCCTTTCCTAGTTTGCATGCACAATGTGGGCATCAAAGGATTCCCACTGAGTCCTTACTAGTCCAAGAGCTGGCAAAATACATATCCAAGAAGCTCCTTCCGTACCTCTGGTCTGGGTCGGTGTTAGTGACGAAAGTAAAGTCCTTGAGTTGAGAAACGAGTTAAATACCTGCCCGATGAAGCCTCCACAGGTTCTCTGAGAAAGGGGCTCACCCTTTAGCCCTTAAGAACTCTCTGCTGTTGCCACCTTTGGGCGGGGCAGGCTTTCCAGCAGGGATTGGTGGGTTGGCTCAGTTGGGCCTCAACACTGGGTCCAGCGAGTCTCTCTTCTGATTGGCTGTCTGGGTAAGCTCTCTGCTCCTGGGTGTCCAGGCCTCTCAGCTTTTGTCAGAAAGCAGTTCCTACCCAGGAAATAATTTCTGTGCTCAGCACAAGTGTAGGACCACAAGCATGTACTGGACTACAAAATTTGAATTATATTACTATGAAATATTTTTTTGTTTTTGCTTTATCACCGAATAAACAATTTTCCCTTTTGAATATTGATGTTCTCTTCCTGCCTTCCCAAATTAGTACCGTGTGCCTTTTCTCAGTACATAAGATCCATAACTTCTGCAGCTCTTAGGTTAATCTTCAGTTAGCTGCAATTTATGATCTGTTTGCCTATGATTGCTTTGTTAAAGCAACTTCACAAGTGTTTACTATTATTCTTTTTAAAAACACAATTATTTTATTTATTTACACCTGAAATGTTGCCCCTCCTCTCAGCCCCCCTCCCAGAGTTCTTTACCTCATCACTCCTCCGGTTCGCTTCTGAGAGGACCCTTCCCGCCACACAAGTGTTTCTTAAAAGCAGAAAAATGGAATCTGCTGCATCACCCACTCTGTTCCTGTCCTTATATAGGAAAACCTTGTAATTTCATAGTTAACAAAGTTTGTTATATTCTTGACATGTTACATTAGGGTTTTTATTTTACCTTGTGGCTTTCTGTTTTTGGGGGGTGGAGTGTGTGTTTTGGGTTTGTTGCTTGAATACAGACCTTTCTTTGATTTGTTCTTCACGGTTAGAAGACCTGATTTATGACGACTGATTTCATACAGGTTTTCAAATTGTTCTAACACCATGACAGTTGCTTACATTTGGCAGATGGACAGCAACAGGTCTATCTTGATGGCCTGTTGGGTTGATCAGTGTTAGCTTTTCCCATTCCTTGAAGTTAGCAGTTTTGTTGCCTCAGATGTACATTCTATCTGTTTCCCTGTCAAACGGCTCTTCGTGGGTATTTATTTTTGCTAGTTAGTTGAGGTTCAGTCCTGGTTAACTGAGTATTTTAACGGCCAGCGGTTCTACACCTGTTGAAACACACAGCAAAGTCTTATCCTCTTTCGTTATTGAATGGGACTGTGCTGTCCACCATGCTGCTACAAGGACACCTGGGGAAAGCCTCTTTACGCTCCCCTTAAATTGCTCGGACTGAGCACCTGAGGTGAGTTAGCCTACACCTTTCAGCTGCTGCTTCATCTTGTGGAATTCAAGGAATCAAGTTTTTTATGGGTCTCCTAGGCATCAGGAATGCCACAGACCCAAGGGCCAGGCTTTATATTTTTGTATTTATTTTTATTTTTAATTTTAGAAAATCGTTTCTGTTCTCACACCTGGGTTCTCTTCTCCACATATTCTCTAACTTGGTGCTCAGAGCCCAAGGATAATCTCTACAAACCTCAGTTCCCTGGTTTAGAAGCTGACAGCTATAATCAGGGAGTGCAGAGCTCATTTAAGTAGCTCTTTCCTAGGCTGTCCTTCACATTGCGCACATATCTTTACTATAAGCCTTTGGCTTTTTTGGTAACTAATCTTGAGAGATAGGAGACTATCTTCCCCCCCACCCCCCAGTTTTTCTTAACCAACTTTGGTATGGGGAAGATATCATCAGTCTTAGAGATTCGTGTTCTTAATTAGCAATTCGTTCTTTGAAGCAAAACCCCAGGGCCTCTCAAAATGAATTTAAAATGCTCAAAAGCCGTACTGCCCCCCCCCCACACACACAGAAAGCATATGTCCTTAACAAGTGAGAATGTAGTCATGTAACGGTGCTGATAGCACTTCATGTTTCTATTTGATGTGCCAGGGATGCTGAAAATCAGTTATAAGTACTATGTACCTTCATTTTTTAAAAATCATGATTGGTGTACCAGGACAGCCAGGACAACACAGAGAAACCTTGTCTTGAAAAACCAAAAAAAGAAAAAAAAAAAAACAACGACAAAAATCACGATTAGTATTTCACAGATTGGAAGCAGAGTGGTAGAATAGCCCAACTTAAAGTTCGTTATTGGTTTATGTCACCACATTCAGGGCTGAAATGATTTATACATAAATTATAATCTTGGAGATGAGAAGAATAAGGTGAAAGGTTAAAATATGTCACCAAGACTGTGATGTCATTTCTGTCTTATAACAAAAAGTGAGATGCTATACTTTATATTGTCTCTGAATGTGTAAATCAGGGAGAGGTCCCACACAGTGATTGGTTGTCTAAGAGATTCAGGCATTCAGAGTATGCTGGGATATAGACTCTGGATCATTCACCCTGCTACACACTTGTCTAGATAACATATAATACGCTTCCTATGTGGAAGAGACAAGTTTAGGGATTTTAATTGTACAAATTATTATTATTATTATTATTATTATTATTATTATTATTACATGTATGTGTGTAGTGTGTCAGAGGGCAACTTAGTAGGAATCAGTTCTCTCCATCTACCATGTGGGTCTCCCAAACAGAACTCAGGTCATCAGGCACTCTTGCCTGAGCAGCCATCTTGCAAGCCCCTAACTAATCTTTTAATTCTAACAAGCCTGTAAATTTGGTACTAGTAGCATGGCTGTTAGTGTTGTGGATATTCACCTGACACAAAAAGCTTAAGTGACTCAGCTGAGGTCATATCAATAATAGGATTCAGAATCCAAGAGATCAGTGTCTTTTACTGACTACCCTAACCAAAGCTCCTTTGCCTACTAAAATGTTCCACTACAGCTGATTGTGTCCAAGTTTAAGGTAGAGGATAGAAAGAATAGAAAACATTTTATGACTACATTTTCAACTGTGGGAGCAAGCAAAAGACACATATCACCATTTTGTTTTCGGACTCCATTTAATCATGGGGAGATACTAAATTCAAGGTCCCAGGCCTAGAGGAACTGGGGACTTCCCAATAACTGAATAACCTGTATTATAAGGAAACAGTTGTCCGAGTACAGACATCTCAAGGACAATTTCTCCATATTGCTAGCACAGTCAAACTAAGCTCAGGTTCCCTAGGAACCTATTCTTAACCTGATTGGTAAAATTTCCCTTGCTCAACCCCCTATGCCAAAATGTGATTGGGCAATGCTATAGCCCACCCTGCTCCCCCTCATTTTGTTGTCTCATCCTTTAAATAAGTTCTACAGTTTCTCTTCAGGGTCGTAGTTCAGCTCCCGATTCTGTTCTGCAGCCCTGATGGATCAGCAGCAGCTTGATTACAATAATTTTTTGCCATCTACATTGACCTGGTGTTTGAATTGTATTGGATTTATGTTGGATTTAATTGGGCCCCACAATACAACTATATCATAGAAACCCAGACCCTTTCTAATCTTCCTGAGATCCAGGACAGCTGAAGGTCCTTTCTACCAAACTCAAGGTCAGTTCAGGAACTAGCTACTAGCAAAGGTCCAGTCGAGGAGCCAAAGGCGCCCTGACCACCTAAAGATGGCTCAGCAAGGGTCTCCTCTGGCTCGAAATTTGCAACATGTGAGTGTCTGGAAAAACACTTCTTTATTCAGCATCTATGGCTAATTTTAGAACTGCTTCCCTCCATCCTTGGTTCTCCACTGTCACAGAGCTCCACCCTCCTGGGTGTGTTGGGTGGAGGTGGGGGTGGTGTTGAAGGAAGGCAGGGCTGAGTCATGTTCTTTCTGGCCAATTACCGGGCATGTCCTCTTTGTTCTTTAGGGCTCTGCCCCACCTTTCTGTATCCATGGAAACACCTTGGGCATCTAAGCCAAGGCCAGGACTGGTTAGCCATCAACTGAGGCCACTGTTCTGAAAAATGTTTGGACCAATCTTGGTTTCTCCCACTGACTATGCAAAGTCTTGGAAGAGGCAGAAGCAAAGGGCCAGAAGAGTAGTTGCTGAAGCAAAGAGTGGGAGGGAAGCTAGACATGCCGCCAAGAAGAGTGTGATGAGTGTGACAAAGGGCTTCAGCCAAAGCTCAAACTTCAGATTCATCAATTAGTCCACACGGGAGAGAGGTGCTATGTGATGACTGTGGCAAGGGACAGCTCTGATCTTCAAATTCACCAGCAGGGCCACATGGGAGAAGCCCTATACTTGTCATGTATGTGGGAAGGGCTTCAGTAAGAGCTCAAAGCTTCTCCCTCACAAAGGGCGGGGAGTGTGGTGAGGGATTCAGTCCATGTTCTCCTCTATTCTCTCAGAGTCCTCAGGATGGAAATCTTACAAGTGTGGTAACTGTGGGACTGCCATTAGTCACAGTTCTGATCTTCACATTCATCAGAGGGTTCACACAGGAGGAAAGCAATACCTACGTCCATGCAAGGTACAGTAAGGGTTTCATCCATATCTCAACTCTTCAAATTCACCTGAGCTCACATGGGAAAGAAAATGTATAAGCCACAGGTACTGTATTCAATCAATTCACTTCTCCCCAATAATTACAGAAGGGAGAATTTTAAGTCTTGTTTATTTACTCAACATCTTAAGCAAACTTAACCTTTAAACGTAATATAAGTGGCTGGAAGAGAAATCCTATAGATATGAGTAGTGATGACAAGCAACTGTTAGAGTTTGCCTGAGTCTCTAAGAATAAGGTAATCTCAGCAAGGGGTCTCTGTAGGGGAGCAGTCTCAGCCTGAAGTCATCCTGGAGGAGGAGGAGGAGGAAAACTGCAATTGGTTCTTTCTATACATGCTATAGGCATTCTACACATCCATAGTCTGACCTGGGGAACCTGACAGTGGGAGAAGGCCTTACTATTCCTATGGGTCTGAGGCACTGGGGCCCTTGACAGGGCTATGCTGATGACAGTACACACTCACTCAGGACTTTATCGGCTCACCACACTATATATTTAAAATAAAAGGTTTTGTTTTTACTATAAATACTACTTTTGTTAGAGGAAAATTAGGACAATATAAACATGGGGTTACTAAGAATGTGTAAGTCCTTTGTACATAATTTGATTACTTCCCAACAAGACGAAGAAGGTTAAATGGACCCAATTTTGAGCAGGGAAATAATTGTTAATACCAAAGAATGCAATGTCATCTGGGAGTCCAGAAATCTGTAGCATTAGGGAAAAGAAAAGAGAAGGTACCCTCAGTAGCGTGACAGAAAATCAAGGGGGAACTTCAGTATAAGTCAGAAAGTTCAGAAGGTCCTCTGAAGTCAAATGCAGTCAGGATTTTTTTTAATCTGAATTTTAGGTTGTTAAGGAAGAGTTCATAGGGACATTCTCATTGAATTTGAAGAAAGAAAACTTGTAAGTTAAGAAAGTAGAATTGTCTCTTCAGTGGGAAGTAGCTAATAGGGCTGTGGACTGCTGAGTTGCTGTGGATACTTCCAGCAGTTCTTGAAACACAAAACAAAACAAAAGCAACCGACAAACCAACCAACCAAACAACCACCCAAACAAACAAATGGCAGATCAGCCAGGGAGGGCCCCTTAGTGGGCTGGCTTTTCCTTGGCACATATGTCCAGGAGGGGCTGAAAATGACCAGGACCAGGAAGGAGATTCAAGTAGACCTAGCAGGGATGGGCTGTGCTTTGCAGCTCCCACCATTCAATATTTGGCCCAGAAAAAGGCATGGTGTGTGTGTGTGTGTGTGTGTGTGTGTGTGTGTGTGTGTGTGTGTGTGTGTGT
>JADRCD010188615.1:0-60439 GCA_019843815.1 Montemys delectorum | reverse complement strand
TCTCTCTCTCTCTCTCTCTCTCTCTCTCTCTCTCTCTCTCATATATATATATGAGAGAGAGTGTATGTGTGTGTGTATATGTGTATGTGTGTGTGTGTGTGTGCATAAAAGCAGGAGAATATTTTTATATCAACTTTATCATGGAATATATTGTACCACAACCTGTGTAACAATGTCAGTGTTCCAATGTGATGATTATTCATCCTATATTTATTATTATCCATTCCACAAAAAATTTGCCCCAATTATTTTTGAGAGAAATACGTGCACAGAATTTGATATTTTTAGTATAATAGGAAGGGCCTTCTATCTATAGAAAATCGTAGATTTAATAAGAATCTCAAAGCTATAATTTATAAGGTAATACATTATTTTCTTCTTTGTCAATAACTTCATCATCATCTAAACCTTTGCCTCTAAACATCATCACATTCTGCATATGTCTGAACAAATGAATTCCAAGACAAAACAAAAACAATTAAAAACAAAATTATCTAGACCATAGAAGAGAGTATCCCTTATTTGTTAAAACTGAAGCTTAGGAGACAAAGAGCATCAATGTTGACTCAGGATGAGGTATTAATCACCATTTTTACGATTTTTAAAAAATTTTTTACTAGATATTTTCTTTATTTACATGTCATATGATTTCTCCTTTCCCAGTTTCCCTTCTCATCCCCCCCAAAAAAAACAACAACCAAAAAAACTACAACAACAAGAACAAACCCTTGTTCCCTCCTCCCTGCCCCTGCTTGTCACCCTACCCTGTCCTGTTTACTGGCCCTGGCATTCCCCTACACTGGGGAACAGAACCTTCACAGGGCCAAGGACCTGTCCTCCCATTGATGACTGACTTGGCCATCCTCTACTATACACATGCTATCAGAGCCATCAGTCCCACCATGTGTACTCCTTGATTGGTGGTTTAGTCCCTGGGAGCTCTAAGGGTACTAGTTAGTTTATATTGTTGTTCATCCCCAGGGACTGAAAATCCATCAGCTCCTTTGATCCTTTCTTTAACTCCTTCATTGGGGACCCTGTACTCAGTTCAATGGATGACTGTGAGCCTCGACTTCTGTATTAGACGGGTACTGTCAAGGTCTCTCAGTAGACAGCTATATCAGGCTGGAGTGCCCTTCCTTCAGTCTCTGCTCCATAGTTAGTCTCTCTTTCCATGGGTATTTTGTTCCCCTTTTAAGAAGGAATGAAATGTCCACCTTTTGGTCTTCCTTCTTCTTGAGTTTCTTGTGGTTTGTGGGTTGTTCTTCCTGTATTCCAAACTTCTGGGCTAATAACCACTTATCAGAGAGTGCATACTATGTGTGTTCTTTTGTGATTTGGTTACCTCACTCAAGATGATGTTTTCCAGATTCATCCATTTCCCTAATAATTTCGTAAATTTATTGTTTTAATGGGTGAGTAGTATTCCATTGTGTAGATGTACACTTTCTGTATCCATTCCTCTGTTGAGGGACATCTGGGTTGTTTCCATTTTCTGGCTATTATAAATAAGGCTGCTATGAACATGGTGGAGCATGTGCCCTTATTACATGTTGGAGCATCTTCTGGGTGTATTCCCAGGAGTGGTAAAGCTGGGTCCTCCGGTAGAACTATGTCCAATTCTGGAGGAAGTGCCAAACTGATTTCCAGAGTGCTTGTACTAGCTTGCAATCACACTAGCAATGAAGTAGTGTTCCTCTTTCTCCACAACCTCTCCAGCATCTGCTGTCACCTGAGTTTTTATCCTAGTCATTCTGACTGGTGAGAGGTGGAATCTCAGGTTGTATTGATTTGCATTTCCCTGATGACTAAGGATGTTGAACATTTCTTTAGGTGCTTCTCAGCCATTCGGTATTTATTCATCAGTTGAGAATTCTTTTTTTTAGCTCTGTACCCCATTTTTAATAGGGTTATTTGGTTCTCTGGAGTCTAACTTCTTGAGTTCTTTGTATACATTGGATATTAGCCCTCTATCAGATATAGGATTGGTAATGATCTTTTCTCAATTTGTTGGTTGCCATTTTGTCCTATTGACAGTGTCATTTGCCTTACAGAAGCTTTGCAACTTTATGAGGTCCCATTTGTCAATTCTTGATCTTAGAGCAGAAGCTATTGGTGTTCTGTTCAGGAAATTTTCCCCTGTGCCTGTGTGCTCAATGCTCTTCCCCACTTTCTTTTCTACCAGTTTCAATGTATCTGGTTTGATGTGGAGGTCCCTGATCCACTTAGACTTGAGCTTTGTACAAGGAGATAGGAATGGATCAATTTGCATTCTTCTACATGCTAACCACCAGTCCAGCCAGCACCGTTTGTTGAAAATGCTGTCTTTTTTCGACTTTGTGGTTTTAGCTCCTTTGGCAAAGATCAAGTTACTATAGGTGTGTGAGTTCATTTTTGGGTCTTCAATTCTGTTCCATTGATCTACTTGCCTGTCACTGTACCAGTACCATGCAGTTTTTATCACAATTGCTCTGTAGTACAGCTTAAGGTCCAGGGTGGTGATTCAACCAGAGGTTCCTTTATTGTTGAGAATAGTTTTGGCTATCCTGGGTTTTTTCTTATTCCAGATGAATATTCAAATTGCTCTAAGTCTGTGAGGAATTGAGTTGGAATTTTGATGGGGATTGCATTGAATCTGTAGATTGCTTTTGAAAAGACGGCCATTTTTACTATATTAATCCTGCCAATCCACGAGCATGGGAGATCTTTCCATCTTCTGAGATTTTCTTCAACTTATTTCTTCAGAGACTTGAAGTTCTTGTCAAACAGATCTTTTACTTGTTTAGTTAGAGTTACACCAAGGTATTTTATATTAATTTGTAACAATTTTGAAGGGTATTGTTTCCCTAATTTCTTTCTCCGATTGTTTATCCTTTCTGTAGAGGAAGAAGGAAGACCTATGATTTGTTCCAGTTAATTTTATATCTAGCTACTTTGCTGAAGTTGTTTATCAGGTTTAGGAGCTCTCTGGTGGAATTTTGGGGGTCACTTAAGTACACTATCATATCATCAGCAAATAGTGATAATTTGACTTCTTCTTTTCCAATTCATATCCCTTTGATCTCCTTTTGTTGTCTAATTACTCTGGATAGGACTTCAAGTACAATATTAAATAGATAGAGAGAGAGTGGGCAGTCTTGTCTAGTCCCTGATTTTAGTGGAATTGCTTCAAGTTTCTCTCCATTTAGTTTGATGTTGGCTAGTGGTTTTCTGTATATTGCTTTTATTATGTTTAAGTATGGGCCTTGAATTTCTGATCTTTCCATGACTTTTATCATGAAGGGATATTGGATTTTGTCAAATGCTTTCTTAGCATCGAGTGAGATGAACATATGGTTTTTTTTCCTTTGAGTTTGTTTATGTAATGAATTACGTTGATGGATTTCTATATTTTGAACCATCCTGGCATCCCTGGGATGAAGCATCCTTAATCATGGTGGGTGATTGTTTTGGTGTCTTCTTTAATTCAATTTGCAAGAATTTTATTAAGTATTTTTGCATCAATATTCATAAGGGAAATTGGTCTGAAGTTTTCTTTCTTTGTTAGGTCTTTGTGTAGTTTAGGTATAAGAGTAATTATGGCTTCATAGAACGAATTGTGTACAGTACCTTCTTTTTCAATTTTGTGGAATAGTTTGAGGAGTGTTGGTATTAGGTCTTCTTGGAAGGTTTGATAAAACTCTGCATTAAACCCATCTGATCCGGGGCTTTTTTTGGTTGAGAGACTATTGATGACTGTTTCCATTACATTAGCCGATATGGGACTGTTTAGATCATTGATCTGGTCTTGATTTAACTTTGGTACCTGGTATTTGTCTAGAAAATTGTACATTTAATCCAGGTTTTCCAGTTTTGTTGAGTATAGGCTTTTGTGGTAGGATCTCATGATTTTTTTGGATTTCCTCAGTGTCTGTTGTTATGTCTCCCTTTTCATTTCTGATCTGGTAATTAGGATACTGTCTCTGTGCCCTCTAGTTAGTCTGGCTAAGGGTTTATCTATTTTATTGATTTTCTCAAAGAACCAGCTCCTGGTTTGGTTGATTCTTTGTGTAGTTCTTTTTGTTTCTATTTATTTGATTTCAGCCCTGAGTTTGATTATTTCCTGTCTTTGACTCTTCTTGTGTGAATTTGCTTCCTTTTGTTCTAGAGATTTCAGATGTGCTGTCAAATTGCTGGTATATGCTCTCTCCAGTTTCCTTATGGAGGCACCTAAAGCTATGAGTTTACCTATTAGGACTGCTTTCATTGTGTCCCATAAGTTTGGGTATGTTGTGGCTTCATTTTTATTAAACTCAAGAAAGTCTTTAATTTCTTTCTTCATATCTTCCTTGACCAAGTTATCATTGAGTAGTGTTGTTAAGCTTCCATGTGTATGAGGGCATTGTATTGTTTATGTTGTTATTGAGATGCAGCCTTCGTCCATGGTGATCTGATAGGATACAAGGAATTATTTCAGTCTTCTTGTATTTGTTGAGGCCTGATTTGTGACCAATTATATGGTCAATTTTGGAGAAGGTACCATGAGAAGAAGGTACATCCTTTTGTTTTAGGACAAAAAGTTCTATAGATATCTGTTAAATCTATCTGTTTTATAACTTCTGTTAGTCTCATTGTATTTTTGTTTAGTTTATGTTTCCATGATCTGTCCATTGCAGACAGTGGGGTATTGAAATCTCCCACTATTATTGTGTGTGGTGTAATGTGTACTTTGAGCTTTATTAAAGTTTCTTTTATGAATGTAGATGCCCTTTGATTTGTAGCATAGAGGTTCAGAATTGAGAATTCATCTTGGTAGATCATACCTTTGATGAATATGAAGTGTCCTTCCTTATCTTTTTTGATCACTTTAGGGTGAAAGTCGATTTTTTTCGATAGTAGAATGACTACTCCAGCATTTTTCTTGGGACCATTAGCTTGGAGGATTGTTTTCCACCCTTTTATTCAGAACTAGTATCTGTCTTTGTCACTGAGATGCGTTTCCTGTATGCAGCAAAATGTTGGGTCCTGTTATGTCCTATGTCTTTTTATTGGGGAATTGAGTCCATTGATATTAATAGATATTAAGGAAAAGTAATTGTTACTTCCTGTTATTTTTGTTGTTGAAGTTGGAATTCTGTTCATGTGGTTATCTTCTTTTAGTTTTGTTGGAAGATTACATTTTTGCTTTTTCAGAGATGTAGTTCCCTTTCTTGTTTTGGAATTTTCCATTTATTATCCTTTGAAGGGCTGAATTTGTGGAAATATATTGTATAAATTTGGTTTTGTCATGGAATACTTTGGTTTCTCCATCTATGGTATTTGAGAGTTTTGCTGGGTATAGTAACCTGGACTGGCATTTATTGCTGTTCCAAGGAGGTGGAAGGGCCTGGTGCTGAGGCCCGAGTCTCTCTCCCTCCCAGGGTTGGCTGTGGATCTGGTGGTGAAACCCAGGTCTCTCTCTCTCTTCCTAGGGCCTGGCCTGTTTGCTGCACAGTGCCTTAATTAAAAAGGAGGCAATGTATGAATGAGTTATTTTATTGTAGGAAGGGGAAATATGCTAGTTGAGTGGAGAGAAGGAAAGGAGAGGAAGGAGAGAGAGAGAAAGAGAGAGAAAGAGAGAGCAAAGAGAGGAGAGAGCAAGAGAGAGGGGAAGCAAGAGCAAGAGGGGAGAGAACAAAGAGCAAAGAAGAGAGAGAGCAAGAGGGTAAGAGTTAGAGCGATAGGGATGAGAGAGAGGAAGCAAGAAAGAGAGAGGAGGGAATAAGAGAGAGAAAGCAACTGAGAAAGAGAGAGAGAGCAAAGAGAGAGGAAGCAAGCAAGAGCGAGAGGGGAGAAGAAGAAGAAGAAGAAAGAAGGGAACAAAGAATGAGGAGGGAACAAGAGAGAGAGAGGGGAACAAGAGAAAGACAGAGGGGAAGCAAGAGAGAGGAGGGAATGAGAGAGAGAGAGAGAGAGAGAGAGAGAGAGAGAGAGAGGAGAGAGAGAGAAGAGAGGGAGCAAGAGAGAGGAAGAAGGGAACAAGAGAAAGAGAGAGAGGAGGAAATAAGAGAGAGAGGAGGGGCAAACCACCCTTTTTATTTTATGGGGCGTGGCATGCCTGGCTTGTGGTCAGATGACTGTGTGTAAGGTCCAGCTAGAATGCTGGGAGTTGGAGGCAGTGTCTGCCTGATAGAGCACACATCTCCTGCAGGGGCAGCTGTGAGGGGTCTGGGCTGAAATCTGAGCCATGGTCTCAGGAGTGATTCACCGAATGCCTTCCGTCCCTCTGAGCAAATGCTCAGTAGGCCTCCGGGGTTCAAAGTGGTTTGCTCAACTGGACTTTGGCTGTCAGAACTGCCCCACAATTTGTGTTCTCTTGAGGTCTATATGACATTAACCCAGGATCTTCTGGCTTTCATAGTCTCCAGTGAGAAGTCTGGTGTAATTCTGATAGGCCTGCCTTTATATGTTACTTGACCTTTTTCCCTTACTGCTTTTAGTATTCTTTCTTTGTTTTGTGCTTTAGTGTTTTGACTATTATGTCGTGGGAGGAATTTCTTTTCTGGTCCAGTCTATTTAGAGTTCTATAGGCTTCTTGCATGTTCATGAGTATCTCTTTCTTTAGGTTAGGGAAGTTTTCTTCTATAATTTTGTTGAAGATATTTACTGGCCCTTTAAGTTGGAGGTCTTCACTCTATTCTACTACTATTATCCTTAGGTTTGGTTTTCTCTTTGTGTCCTGGATTTCCTGGAAGTTTTGGGTTAGGATCTATTTGCATTTTTCATTTTTCATTTTCTTTGACTGTTGTGTCAATGTTGTCTATGGTATCTTCTGTGCCTGAGATTCTCTCTTCTATCTCTTGTATTCTGTTGGTGATACTTGCATCCATGGTTCCTGACTTCTTTCCTAAGAAATCTAACTCTAGAGTTGTCTCTCTTTGTGATTTCTTATCAGTTTCCACTTCCATTTTTAGGTCCTGCATAGTTTTGTTCAGTTCCTTCACCTGTTTGTGCTTTCTTGTAATTCCTTAAGGGATTTTTGTGTTTCCTCTTTAAGGACTTCTACTTGTTTACTTATGATCTCCTGTAACTCTTTTAGGGATTTTTGTGTTTCCTCTTTAAGGGCTTATACCTCTTTACGTGTCTTCTCCTGTATTTCTTTAAGGTAGTTATTCATTTTCTTCTTAAATTCCTCTAGCACCATTGTGAGATATGATTTTTAGATCCAAGTCTTGCTTTTCCAGTGTTTTGGGATATCCAGGACTTGCTGTGTTGGGAGTACTAGGTTCTGATGAAGCCAAGTCATCTTGGTTTCTGTTGGTAAGATTCTTTTGTTTGCCTATCACCATCTGTTGATCTCCGGTGTTAGATGTTCTTGCTGTCCCTGACTAGAGCTTGTTCCTCCTGTGGGTCTGTTAGCCTGTGTCAGCTCTTCTGGGAGATCAGCTCTCCTCTGGTAAAACCCAGGCACAGATGGCTGTGGAAAAGTTGTCCATCCTTAGTCCTGGGGTCAAAGCACACCCTGTGATCTCTACTTGCAGGAAAGGTGCAGAGAGGGCTGTGGATCTGTTGTCCTTTCTAGGGTTGGACAGAAGTTGAGAGGATCCTGTCCCAGCTGCTCTGCCACTTGTGAGGCCTGAGCCTCCAGGCTGGTCTAGTCCAGAAAGTTACCAGAGAGAAAATGGCGGATCTCACCTGAATCCCTGGATTAAAGTACTCCCTGAAAACAGGCTCTCCACTTGCTGGGAAGGGGCAGAGTGGGCTGCGGATCCACCAGATCCACTGCAGTCACTCCTAGGTGTAGATGGAGATTGAGAGGATCCTGTCCTGACTGCCCTGCCACTTGTGAGGCCTGAGCCTCCTGGCTAGTCCTGCCTTCAATTTTCATGATTTTTGATGACTGACTTTTTTTCTAAATAAAATACATTATTGAAAAGGTTTTAAAATAGAAAATCACAACTGATAAAATATTTGGAAAATTTACCTTTCTAATGTTAATTTATAAATTAATTAAACCCATAAAAATTAGTAGTTCTTAAGTTCCTAACTTTTATGCTATGATTTGATAAAGAATATTATATAGCCGGGTGGTGGTGGCACACACCTTTAATCCCAGCACTTGGGAGGCAGAGGCAGGTGGATTTCTGAGTTCGAGGCCAGCCTGGTCTACAGAGTGAGTGCCTGGACAGCCAGGGCTATACAGAGAAACCCTGTCTCAAAAAAACAAAAACAAAACAAAATAAAAACAAAAACAAAAAAAAACCAACCAACAAACAAACTAAAGAATATAATATAAAATTCTACCATTGAGCATTTCTAACTTAGAAGTTCAGGTCTTGAGTCAATCCCATATATTTCTCCTTTGTAAAGTATTCAAAATAATGTTTGCAACAGTCTCTTTAGGTTTTTCTATAAGTTTATTAATCTCCCAGTTTGTCCAGTCGAAATAATCCCTCAAATTATGGTAATTTATAGTGTGAATTGTAGAAAGTTTCCTATCAAGATTAAATGAAACATTCTAGGATTTTATTTTAAAGCCTGTGTGCATATCCATGCAAACAAAACATAATCAGCTTTCATGACAACTACCCGTAGTTTAGGAGCTGTCATTACAGTATTGTTCAACCATCTGAGCTATACCATAAGACTTTTATATAGCTCTTCCTGGATGGAATAGCGCAGACAAACCCAATAAAGAAATCATGATTGAAGGCTCAATAAAGACAAATGTAGGCAGAAAGACAATGAAAGCCTGTAGGAGTTGAGTAGATGTTAAAATGCCATTCTTCTTGGTTTGTTGCTCTTCATTTCCTCAGGCTCACTGT
Source organism: Montemys delectorum (assembly GCA_019843815.1). Lineage (NCBI taxonomy): Eukaryota > Metazoa > Chordata > Mammalia > Rodentia > Muridae > Montemys > Montemys delectorum. The sequence goes on along the minus strand of JADRCD010188615.1, from coordinate 51,656 downwards.
AAAGTGACTCTTAGTAAACTCAATGTGGATAAACAATATTTTTGTTTTTATGTTTGATTTTATATCTGAGATTATTCACATGATAACTTAAAATGTTTGAATGCTCACTGTACAACCAAAAGTAGCAAAACTCCTAAGAGATTTTGAGGCTCATTTGTCAGAGGGGCCAGACAAATGAACTAGATGACTGCCAAGTATCTATCCTCCCCAAGAGTTCAACTTATAAACTTTTGTTTGGAAATACGAACTATGAGAAAGATAAAACACAGCTTCAGTAATAGCAATGCATTATGTTGAGAACATAATGATAATTTTGTAAATGGCCCCTAAGAACAAAGAAGTTGGAGAACAATTGACACTATTACAGGAATTAAGCCATAGGCTACCCAAACCAGACACTGACATCTCAGTAATTGTCATAACATATCTTCAGCCTTTGAAAGCTTGAAACAAAATGTCCATCAACATGCCTGGAGGATCAGAGAAGTAGCAGTGTTGTAACCAAACCTACATACAAGAATTTAGGAAGATCTGGTATTACTATGGACAATTATATAGGATAACTGTTGATGACTCTTCTATCTGCGACAATCCTAAGACATATAGAATGACAGCTTGTAGAGTAGAAGAATGCACACCTATAAGTAGCATTCCTGTTTATTTTCATTAAAAACCACATTGACAGTTTATACAAATAAAAACTATTTTATATATATTTATATATATATTTTTTATATATATTTATATATAAATATATATATATAAATATATAAATATATATAAATTTATATATATATATATAAATATTATATATATATTTATATATATTATATATATTTATATATATATAATTTGTACCTATTTATGCATAATATTGATTTTCATCTGACATGGAATAAAGATCTTGGAAATACTAAACTACTAGGTCAATGCAGAGAGAAATCTGAGTGTGTACTTATTGTATGTCTTTGCTTCAAAAATCCATTTAGTGTATTTTTCCATGTATAGAAGACACAAAACATATTTAAGTGATAGGAAAATACCCATGGCATGGTATTAGCTAAAAGGTCAAGAAGCAAATCAAGACATATTTTTGAGTTATGAATATTATGACTATAGCTAAAGTAAATGTTCCTCAATAATTTATTTGCGAATGTGTCATCTGAAAAAGTCATATTTTAGTGATTCTATTTTAATGGAGACAGTCATGTCTCTCTCCATTACATTTTTTCTGGAGTCTGGATTATAAAAATATAATTAAAATGTTTAAGAAATACCTAGGGGCAAGGGTTCACTGCTGTCATTTTTCACAAATTCAAGATTTCTGATATTTATAAGTTTTAATTATATTTAATAATAGTGAAGTATTTTTCCTTATCACTAATATTTTGTATGCAGAAATCAAAATTTAAATGTAACTAAAATTTCTTCCTAACTCGTGCCTTTCCAATCTCACTCTTCTCCCTTTCTGCCTTGAAATACCTAGGGTAGTGAAAGCTACAAAGTGCTCTACTTTGATTCCTCTAAGTTTATAGGCAATGGTGTTAAAAATACTGAAAATCATCCCTTTAAATGTCTCATGTGACCTTTACCTCATTCTCTTGTCCTGTCCTGAAAACAACATTGTACTTGCTATCATGAACTCCCCTTTTTGTGAGCACCTATTCCTTTCACCTCAAATGGATAAGGACTGTGTTCATTTGCTTTTGTTTTAAGTTACTTTGGATTCCTGATTCTGTTGTTGGCCAACATCTCACTAAACATTCTCCCAGATAGCCATTGGATATCATCTACCAACAAATCCTAAGTTACAGGCAGTTAGACATCCCAAGTATTTTTGTCCTATGATACCCAGGTCTTTCTTTTAAAGCTATATTTATTTTTTAAAATTATTTATGTATTTACACCCCCAATGCTATTCCAACTCCAGGTCTACCCTCACAGTGTTCCTCCCCCCATCTCCTCTCCTTTGCCTCTGTGATGGGGTTGCCATCCCCTTCAATATCCTTCAATCCTTTCTCTATCTTTTCCACAGGGCTCACTGACTTCTATCCAGTGTTTGGCTGTGGTATCTACATCTGTCTCAGTCAGCCAGTGGATAGATCCTCTGTATTTTTTCTGTAAGTGATTACTTGGATATGAAGCAACTCTGTATCCTCCAGTTGTTAATCTTTTATAAGACTATTATTAGGCATTAATGGGTTTCCTGTCACGAGTACCTTAAGACTTGAAAGCAATCGTACCTGACTGTGGACAGATCAAGATATGACAGATGAAGCAGAATTGCTCTCATGCTGAGAAAAGAGAGAAGCCTAATGTCACAAAGCATCATTTTACTTTAGATAAATGAACTGTGGGCTGATGACAGCACAGAAACAAAGAACATTGCTTGTTTACATTTGTTAATACCATGCAGAGGCCCCCTATATTCATACATGGGTAAGTCCTCAGACCCAGGAAGTATCTTGAGCCCTCTAAGTCACTCAACACAGATACAAAATGTCTTCTGTCTGTCTGTAGTTCATGTATTTTGTTTTGTACCTAACCTACTGTGTTTGTATCTGTGTCTGCCTGTGTTCTGTGAAAGAACACAGAAGGCATCATATGTGGCAAACATAGGGGATATATTATAGAAATCTTAAAAGAATTCCACAAGCGATTAGCTTACTGAAAATATGCCATTCTAACATTACTTGTATGCTTCATTTAATACTCTTGGAAGGTGTTTGTTGTATAGAGTCTTTTTTTTTCTTGTTGCTAGTTTCTGAAATGATTATCACAATATACATACATAAACATATGAATGACTTTCTGGATAAGGGGCATTGTCAAGAATATAATTTAAGGTTACAGTCATTCATTAGCTTAGGTTGCAAAATATGAATAAATGGGAAATCAAGGCAAAGTAATATTGTTTGTTGCATTACTCTTTTAAAAGTAGATTTAAAATAACTGACTGAGTACCCAACAGGATATCAAGCAAATTCTTAAGTGACCTTGTAGTATATTAAATTCAGCTAATAGTTTCAGAAATAGTTCTTGTTTCTTTGAATATTAGAGGCCTTTTTAAAACCTATATCACTCAAATAAAAACCCAATCAACCCTATATCTTGAACGGCAGGTATATTTAAGGTGTTCTTGTTATTTGGCAATGACAATCTGATCTTGAAACTAAGAAAGCTATTGTTGTGTTTATCTTTCTGGGTCATGAACTTGAGACAGAATCACTGGGGACACATGAAAAGCTGGAGTAGATAGAGTGAAAGACATATATTTTTCTCCAAATTTAAAAATTCCATCTAATCTAAAAGTATAATAGTTTATGAATGCATAGTTTTCACTTCAAAAACAGAAAGTCATTAGCCACAAAATAGAATGAATTTGTTAAGTAATATTTGTTAATATTACTGAAATAAATCATGTATATTTTTCATACTCTTCTTTCTGCTATGTTCTTGAAAAATAAAAGCATGATGTCATAATTCTTAAAATATATTATATATGGAACAGAATAGATTATTCTAATCATCAGTGATAATGGCTTATTTTTCTTTTTAATTAACTGTTACTAAGTAGTTACTGGGATCATTATTTTTTTGGTATATTGACTATTTGCAGTTATTGTAACTTGAAATACAGCAGGTGAAAATGGATATTTTGATCTTTGTTTTTGTAAAAGCATACAATGAGATGTGGAAACTGTCCCACCAATATTAGAAATACAAATAACATTTTGATCATCAAAGGACAGCAAGAAGATCATAATAGTCCTTAGACTTGCTAAAGTAAATTTAATTATAAACCTCATGTAATCTTGTTTTTTCATATTTTATTAGTTTTCCAATGATTTAATACTTGTATTCAATTCAATTCTAATTCTTGGTGCTACTTTTTTATTTGCTATAATAGTTTTCTTTTGTAAATAAAACATGTCAAATAATGAATCAAACAAACAAAAACATGCCAAATGACTGAGTGTAATTATCAGTTTCAGTAATACTCAGATCTTCTAGTACACATCCCCCAGAGAAGGTAGTAATATGATATTTTGATTTCCATATATTTAAGCTTGAAATGTGTATAGGGCATTCTACATTAACAAGATTTTTGCTAGTCATCAATATATGGGAAAAAAGTAGATAGAAATAAGTTGGGCTAAAAATTGAAATTGTTTCTGGATACCAAAATTTTAGATATTTGATGTCAGCTTCAAAAAATTGTCTATTAGAATGGATCACATTGTCCTGTAAGGTATATCCTACATCTGCCACACTGAAGAGTCTTTCACTGCCAAGTCATCATTACTGAAGCACGTATTACTAGCAAAGACAGTTCAATATCTTTTCAGGAAATACTTCAGCAGAATAGTAATATTTTCTTGATGGTGGAAATGAATGATTCTATGAAACTCAAATTACATGTATGCTGTTAAATGTAAATTGATTACTCCAGATGAACACTGGACTAGATGGCAGAATAGTACATGTATGTAGAGGTAGATTAAACAACATAAGTTCAAGTTCATCCTAGTTTATTTACTAAAATTATGTCTCAAAAAGAAGAGCAGTAAGCAAACAAGAAACAATAAGTCATGATGTCCTAAGAACATACAAGCAAATGAATAATAATTTTTGTTTCATTATTACTTTTAATAAGCAATGTTCCAGAGTGTAAGCAATTCTTCATTTTTCTTTCTGCTGATTTAAATCTATGACAGACAACTCCTTGGCTTTTTCCAAGACAGCAGTTGCTGATTTGTGAAGCCCTCTCTTTGTCATTCTTAATCTCATTGTGATTAAGCATCTCTAAAATTTATGGGCAATTTTCATTCTGTTTGCATGTCTCAGAATTGAATTATCCTGGGTATTAACATTCACGATACAAATAATCAAGTGTAAGAAAGGAGAGAGTCCTCAGAAGCCACCATCAGGAAAACAAAACAGACAAGCAAAAAATGTCAGTATTGTAATACTTCCAAATCACAGAGAAATTGTATGTCAAAATTAGAACAAATATCTCAATGAAATGTAATTGTATTTTCCATGGAAATTATATTATTAAGTTATAGCATTATATAAAGGATATATTTAGATTCATTTTCTTTAAAAATAAAAAAAAAAATCTGTTGTAAGAAAAAATGGAATGACTTATAAGTACTTACATTGTCATGCTTGGACACACAAAGACTAGGGAGCTGCCCAGAAAGAACAAGGCAGCAAAGACAGATCAGAGATTCAGAGGGTGTTGAGGCAGGAGGACCAAAGGGAAATCTATGATAGTTGGGCAAAGGATTAGAACTCCCCCGTCTTTGGGCTAGCCAAAGCATTTCAACATATTACAAAACATACACATACTACAACGTTGTGCCTGAGGACAGTGAGCATGCCTGTGAACATATTGCATTTGGAAGAATAGTAATTGGAACAAAGAATGTTTTAAGATCAAGTTAGTGATATAGGAAATTAGAGCATTATAATTATATGTATTAAATCCTACATAAGAGATGCCCATTGTGTTCAGTATGTGGGTTATTTTATTCACTTTTCAGTTATGGATGTATTAATTCTTTATTATTGTCTTACTTTCATTTCTTATTCCTATAATAAGATATCCCCCCAAAAGGTAATTTCAAAGAGAAGACAATTATTTGCCTTATGTTTCTAGCTGTCATCCATTTTCAAAGAAAATTTAGGTTAGGGAGACCTTGAGGTAGCTTGGCACATTATGATCACCAAGAACAGAAAGTAGTAAATGAATGCAGGCACACAAATACTTAGCTTGAGTTTTCCATTTGTGCATTTCAACAGAAGGGACCATCCAAAGTGGATAGGTCTTCCCACTTCACTTAATACAATCAAGATAATACCCCACAGACATTTTTTCAGGCCAGGCTGATCTTCAGCCCCAGCTGGACTTGGTTGGCAATAAATAATTGTACACTCAATGGCTCGGCAGAGGGAGATGAGGCGGGACCTTTAGATTTGCGCTAGGAACTGGGGAAAAATCACCACGTTTGAGAGGAAGTCAGATCAGATTTAGAGCTGCAAAAAGAAAATCATCTGAAATGTATGTCAGAAGTAATGTGGCTCCTAAATGGACTGCCCAGAGTCATCTTGGGCAGCAAAGACTAGGAGGCTGCCCAGAAGGAACAGGGCAGCAAAGACAGATCATAGATTTAGAGAGGGACGAAAGGGATATCTATGATAGCTGGGAAAAGGATTAGAACTTCCCAGCCTTTGAGCTAGCCAAGGCCTTTCAAAAATAAGCTAATGCAAATGTGTATGTGTCTTTCATTTGCGGATCCAGAAATTTCCTTGGTGCATGGCTGGAAGCATGTGAGCTGCTGGGAGGTCAAAGCGGTGCTATATTCACTGCTATAAATTCCAAGCCATTCACAAATCGGAGCAAGATGTTTGAAGCATATAAATCCACTAGCTTTTACTTAGCCAATCTATCCTGTTCATCAAGATTGAACTAGATAACTCACACATGTCAAACTAAAATCAGTGTTCTCATTCAAACCTTCATGATATTCAGTACTAAATAATCATAAAATAAAATGTATTCGGCATTAACACCTTATATTCTTGTCAATTTCTCCCCCCCAAAAAAACTGTGACTTTTCATTTATCAATTTTATTTGCCTCATCAATCATAGGCTATTTCTTCTTCTTTTTGTTTTCACATAGAACTTTTTGATATTTCTTATGCATTTACAAAACACTCCTTTGTACAGTATATTCACCCCAGTGTAGAGTACATAAAATTCAAATAACAGAATATCATAAACTGAGTGGCTTAAAACACATGACATATATTATATATCCACATCACCTATCTTCACTTAATAAGGCCTAGCAAATTTATTTCATAAAAGCATTATGCTGTCAAGACTTCCAGTAACTGTAATAACAAGGAACATGTACTGGGGAAAAGTTAAATGAGTTAGTGAGAATTTCTCACTAACACAGAGTGTAAATGACACTCATAATTTTCTTTTTGTGCTATTTATTCTTGGATCATTGTCACTTGGCTGGCACCTCTTCTCATCTGCTGGCAAAGAGCTCTCAAAATACTGATTGGCAACCACATCTTTAATTTTAACATAAATATACCCCTTGCTAATATTCTATTCTAATAACAGTTCCTTAGATCTATGACACCTTGTGTTGCTAAGAAAAATGTAACAACTTTTTAGTTTCCAACTAAAGTAAACAAATCCACCTTCTCCCCTTGGTGTTCTATGTATTCTATATTTGGGAAAGCAACATCGATGAGTAACTGCTTTTGAAATTACTTCTTGGGTAAAATAGTAGTCAATGGGTTTAAGGAGTAATGTTGCTTTTATTCCAGGCTTGATGTTTCTAGATTAAACTCAGGCAAGAACATGGACATTGCACACATTCAATCCAACATGTCCAACTTTGAAACCTCATTGCCTTTCACACAAAATGTTTCATCATCCTACCATGCCTGATACGTACATTAAATATATTCAGAGTCTCCTAATAAGTAAATTTCACAAAGAAAAATATAATAATAGTTAAATTTACTTATTTCATGTCTATATTAATAGTTCATTTCTTTCTCCATTAATGTGAGGAGTGTTCCTATTAAAAGACTTTCTCATGTTTCTATATTTTAATATGTGCACAAACACACACACACACACACACACACACACACACACACACACAATCCCATGAAAATCACAGTAATCTTTCAGTCCAAGGCCAGGAAAGAAAACTTCATTTAAACTTGAGTGAAAGTACATTTGTTTTCCAGAAAATTTATTTTCTTAGAGTCATCCTTCATTCATTTATTTATTCATTTGATGCATACTCAAATGCCATGACATACATGTTGAAGGAGAAGTTTTAAAAGTCAGTATTTATCTCCATCTACAATGTGGGATCTGAGGCTCAAACAAAGGTCTTCTGTTTCAATGGTAAGTGTGTTTGTTGTGGAGTTATCTGTCTGGCCCAAGAATTATCTTCTATAAAACTATATTAGTCTACATTTCACTTTATCTTAGACTTACTCAGGATATTTTATCCTAGAATAACATCTAGTTTTTATAATTTGTATAGTATATATTGTATTAAGGAAGAGTCTAACATCACATATTTGTCTAATTAAGTAAAATACTCAGGGAAATGGAATGATTTATGTCTTAGCATAATCATTACAGCATTAAATGAGTTGATTTACTATAACATTGTCTGGCAGTGAAACAGCATTATTTCAATACTATCTGATACTTTATTATTACTTATTGATAGGGTACATTCCCCTCTCTTACAATGTACTAACTAATTTTTCATGTCACATGAAAAAATGTTTAAACTGAGAATTACATTTAATTGTTATGAAATATTCTTCCCATATCGAGAATTTTCAAGTTTTATCTACTCATCAGTTTTTATTCAACTTTTCCAACAATATAGGTATTAAATAAGTTACTTCAAATTATACTGATAGAGAGAAAACAATAAAAAATTGAGGTAAATGATTTAAAAAAGAATAGTTATATAACATATATAATAAAAATGACTATTATTATTAGAAAATACATGAAATGATTTATAATCTTCTCTCTGATATTTTCCGTGAATTCTTAATACTTTAATGGGGACAATGACATGAGAGCTCCCATGAATATGGAGGGCTCTGTCTATTCTTTTATTCCATGGGACATTGTAAACATAAAGGGAGTTTGCTGTCCTAGTAGAGGTTAAATTTTAGTCAACTGTACAAAACCCTTACATCTGCCAAGGGTGCTATGTGTAGAAGTAATGCTGTCATTTGAACAGGCCAGTCACTTTCCCACCATAAGGAGTCATGATTAAACAGTACAGTACATGATCCTCACTAGATATCAGAGACCTATATATATGAAGGATATCAATACCATGTGTTCCACTTGCAAGTTTAGAATGTGGAAACTATAAAATAACAAATTTCTCTTTTTAACACAAATGGTGGTGAGTTTGTACAGGTAAATGAAGAGTTTTCTTGTAAATATTTTATTATTTAATGGATTCTTAATTTACTTTAATATAAGAGAAAAATTAATGCAGTTTTATCCTAATGATCACCCTGCTTCTTCTTTGTGAGTTTATCACATTGACATTTAAGTTACTAATAAACACACAGTGTTAAATTATTTTCTAGAACTTTGTTTAAATAATATTTTCAAATTATACTATTCAAAACTTATGAAATAGACATTTCTCTTATTCTTCCCTCACACATCTCGAATACAGCCTTCCCTACCTCCCCTACTTCCAGTATTCTATCATTCCTCTCTCCCACAGATATCCTGTTGTTCCATTTCTTTCAGAAAAGAAAAGACTTCCCAATGATATTAACATCTGTAATACTAGGTCAAGAGCCAGCTATACCACTCTTGGGCATATACCCAGAAGACACTCCATTCTACTACAAGGACATAATCAACTGTGTTTATTGTGACCTTATTTGTAGTAGCTAGAAACAGTAAGAATTTCAGTCAATGAATGAGTAAAAATTCCCTTCAGCCAATGAATAAATAAAGAAAATGTGGTATAATTACAAAACAGACTATTACTACTCAGCTGTTAGAAAGTTAATTGCATCATGAAATTTGTAAGCACATAAAACTATAAAAACATTATCCTGAATCAGGTAATACAGATCCAGAAGTCCAAATAGATGTACTCACTTTTAAGTGGATATTAGCTGTCAAGTGAAAGATAATCACACTACAAACCACAGACCTAGAGAAGTTAAACATATTTTTAATTTCATAATTTTATCAAAAAATTAATTTTATTTCCACCAGTTAAATTGAGTAGTTAAGCAAAAGGTTGTATTTGTAACTTTGCAAGTTTAATGTTTGATTTCTGTGAATTATTTTCTTAGAAACATTGATATTCTTATATATATAAACCATTTATTCTCTTGAAGACCAGGGAATTTGAATTGAATGAAAATGGATGTTTTCAATTTTGTCCTCACATCTACACCATTCTCTTGAGTCTCAAAAAATGAATGTATAAAATGAACAAGTCTACAGACATTGTTTTAGTTCAGAAATAACCAACTACTTCAGGCAAAATAACAAGTGACCAGAGACTAGTAACAAGCGAAATAAGTAAGTCACAATTGCATATCAGTGGAAAAATAAATGTCTTGATCCAGACTTGTCAAAGGCTTCACAAATGGTCAGACAGACAGGCAGATATAGATAACACACACACACACACACACACACACACACACACACACACACACACAGAGAGAGAGAGAGAGAGAGAAAGAGAGAGAGAGACGGAGACAGAGACAGAGACAGAGACAGAAACAGAGAGACAGAGAGAGAAAGGGAGACTGAGAGACAGAGAGAGAGGGAGAGAGAATCTCACAGGAAAGGATATACAGAAATATACAAACATCAATGGGAGGAGAGGCAGTTGGTCCTTGGAAGACTTAATGTCCCAGTATAGGGGAATGCCAGGGTAGGGAGGTGGGAGTGGGGAAGTGGGTGAGTGAGCACCCTCATAGAAGCTGGGTATAGAGGATGGGATAGTGGGTTTCTGGAGGGGAAACTAGGAAAAGGAATAACATTTGAAATGTAAATAAATGAAATATGCAATAAAAAAATAATAAAAGACTTGCCTCTTATAGCATCATTTATGGAATGTCTTTCATTATGGTTGCAAAAGTACACATATATTTTCATATTAATTGCATCCCATAAAACTAAGGTGTTTCATGTACATTTATAACAATGAAGGTCACCTAAGCTTTATCTCAACAAAGTGAAGGAAGACTCTCAATGTCTTTTTATTGTACATACTTATTGAGATGGTGACAACTCCTTGGAATAGTGCTCATGAAACACATGAGAACTGGCATTACAGTGAAGAAAATAGTGAAAGGACAGAACAAAATTGAGGAACAGTGTATGCATGTGTATGTATTAAACACTATCCAAATTTCCATTATCTAATTAATGATTTTAACTAAATAAATTATTTTATTAAAAATAGATTGTTCTTATGTATAATACACCCCACCCACTGTTTCCCCTCCCTCCATTTCTCCCACCTCACCCTCTCCCCAGGTCCCATCTCCTCCAAATCCACTTCTGCTGCATTTCCCTTTAAAATATCAGCAGGCCTCCAAGAGACAACAACCAAGCACTCAACCACCATAAAACGAGGGACAACAGGACAGGGATAAAGCCCTCCTATCAAAGGCAACACAATAGAAGGAAAAGAATCCCAAGAAGAAGCACAAGAATCAGAGACTTGTAGCGGTCTGCTATAATGTCAGGTTAAATAGAAATCCATACTACCAGAGAGAGACTATGCTCAATATTGACTGGGTGGCATTAACCAGAGACTGGATAACACAGAGAAATAGGTAACTATAGGGGAACACATGGATCTTCCTGATAAAGGAAAATGTAACAAAATTTTCAAATGGACTGAAAGGTGGTTGAGAACAGGAGCAGGAAGGTTCAGGAATGTTTGTGTGTGTGCGTGTGTGGGTGCAAAACTTGAAGAGAATGTAGAGATAGCTGAAATTGGGGAGTAGTGTGTGGGAGTGTGTGTATGTAACTTGTAGAGAATATAGAGATGGCTGAAATTCAGGAGATGGGAGGTGTGAGGGAAGATATTGCATTGGAAACTATGAAATTTATGAGGGTGTCTCTGTTGAGAACATTTCATAATGGAGGCTGTGGAGTCTGAAATAGACATATTTTATACCTAGTCAAGGCTTCCAGTGTTGGGAATGGCTTACATTTTATTGAGTTGTTGACCAATCACGGAAGTCAGTTTGGGGTTCATAAACACCATAGGATAGAATGTTGCTGAAAAACAACAGTATTGCTCTCATTGTAGAGGGTAATATTTACACATTTCATGGAACATCGAGAAGTCAAGCTATTACCTGCATGGAGCCTTCACCACTAAGTTCTCTTTGGCTTGGAAAGGTTATCTTGGGGATATGGAAGGAGAAACATGGACAACTCCCAAAATACATAGAAAGATGAAACAGTTCCCTCTATAGGATTAATAGAAATTAAAGTTTAAAATGTTTAACTGAGGTCTAAAATTGCAGCTCTGTTAGTAGTAGAATATTTTTGTAGGATGTGTATGTAACAGAATTCAGTTTCCAGCACAATAAAAAGAAAGAAAAATATCATTGATAGTAATAAATTTAATTCAAGAAATTAAAGCTATCTGAAGATATAACAATGGATATACATATGTATGCCAAAATGATAAGTAGAGAGCATAATTTTATATTTTACAATCTGTTCTTTTAGTTCTCACCTGCTTTTTTGGGGGTCACTTATGTATACTGTCATATCATTTGCAAATAGTGATATTTTGACTTCTTCCTTTCCAAGTTTTTTTTTCTTACTAATTTTTTAATTTATTATTAAGCATCCCATTCATTTACATCTCATATATACCACTTTCTGGTTTCCCCTTCCACCAAACCCCCATCCCATGATATCTCACACCCCTCTGCCACCCTCTATCCCACATATGCCCTCCCCCTTCCATTTTGCTTTTGTCCCTAGGATAATGCTCCCCATCCACCCACACTATCTTTTCCCTCCACTCCAGCATCTCCCTAGTCTGGAGCATCAAACTTTCCCCAGAACAAAGGGCCTCCCCTCCAATTGCTGTTGGGCAAGGCCCTCCTCTGCTACATATGTGTCTGGAGTCATGGATCCCTCTAGGTATACTCCTTGGTTTGTGGTATAGTCTCTGGGAGAACTGGGTGGTCAGGCCAGCCTATGTTGTTCTTCCAATGGGGTTGCAATCCCTCTGTTCCTCCAGCCATCTCCCCAACCAGGTTCCCTGAGTTCAGTCAGATGGTTGGCTCTAAGCATTCACATCTGCATTGGTCAGTTGCTGGCCAGACTTCCCCAGGAACTGCCATACTTGGTTCCTTTATATAAGTACCTGTTAACCACAGCAACAATGTTAGCTTTGAATTAATCCCATGTATTCTATCAGACCACCATGGACTAAGGCTGGTCTTAAATAGCAACAAATAAAACAGAAAGACCACATAGTGGAAGCTGAACAACTATCTATTCAATGATAACTTGTTCAGGGAAGAAATAAAGAAAGAAATTAAAGACTTTTTAGAATTCATTGAAAATAAAGGCACAACATACCCAAACTTATGAGACACAATAAAAGTAATGCTAAGAGGAAAACTCATAGCTCTGAGTGCTGCCATAAAAAAATTGGAGAGAGCATACACTAGCAGTTGAACAGCACACCTGAAAGCTATGGAACAAAAAGAAGCAAATATACCCAAGAGGAGTAGAGGGCAGGAAATAATCAAACTCAAGGCTGAAATCAACCAAGTAGAACCAAATATATATATATATATATATATATATATATATATATATATATATATAGAGAGAGAGAGAGAGAGAGAGTCAGACCTGGTTTATGAAGTCGTGGAGGAAGAGTCCAGGGCTTCTCCATGTTAGGCAAGCACTCTACTTAGGGAGCTACGTCCCTGATGCCAAAAGCAAACTTCTTGAACAAAAGAAATGGAGAAAGAGAGAACATGAACTTTAGGTAATATATTGTTGCAACCATATATATATATATATATATATATATATATATATATATATATATTGCTTCAATTCATTTTACTATACCGAAAGAATTTTTTATTAAATTAATTTATTTTTTTACATTCCATATTCCATCCCCTGCACCCATCTACCTCTGAATGCTCCACATCTCACACCTCCTCCCCACACCCCCACATCCCCAACTCCACCTGGATGTCCCACTCCCCCACCCCACCTGACTTCTAAACTCCTGGGGCCTCCAGTCTCTTGAGGATTAGGAGCATCATCTCTGAATGAACACAGACCCAGAAATCCTCCACTGTATGTGTGTAGGGAGCCTCATATCACCTGGTGTATGCTGTTTGTTTGGTGGTCCAGTGTTTGAGAGATCTTGGGGGTCCAGATTAATTGAGACAACTGGCCCTCCTTCAGGATCACCCTTCTCCTATCATCCTTTCCTGTTGGACTGTGAAAGGCAGTCTGTGTTCTTGGTTGAGCAAGGATTACTCTGGAGACCCAGTAGAAAATTCTACAAGGGGCAGAACAGTAAAGCTATGCCCCCAGATAATAGACACCTGACACCACGAGTTCCCACTCCATTATCCTGTGACTAGACAATGCCTCAAGCTCCCAATATTCTGGCAGGGCTCCACTCCCACAGTCATCTGACTACAGCAAGGTATGCACAACCCCTGGAACAGAAAAATAGCCCAACCCACTATAAAAGGAGCTGCTTGACCACTTAACTTTTAGTCTTAACTTCTTAACTTCTTGCTCTTACTCTCACCTCTCTCTCTCTCTCTCTCTCTCTCTCTCTCTCTCTCTCTCTCTCTCCTACAATAAACATCTTAAGACCATGGACTGCCTCCTTTCATTCAGACTCACCATGCTGGAGCAATGGATTAGGCCTTCCCCTAAAGAGCTGAGTGTAATCTCCTGCAAGAAAGTCTCCCAGCTTTTCCAGCCAAGAGACCCAGACCAAGGATGCTCGCTCAGCTCGTAGGAACCACCAGACATCTCCTTTTCTCCTTGCTACTTTCTGCCTTCGGCCCTGGGGCTGACTGAGCTGCCTCCAGGACCATAATTCTTTCTCAGCTCATCTGCAGTATCCAGCAACGTCTGGCATGCCCAAGACTGAGAACCAATGAGACAGTTAACTTCTCCATTTTATCGGCCTGGCCAGAGACCCAACTAGGTAAACTGGAGAGCAAGCAGGAAGTCTCCCAAGTTCTCCTGTCCAGAGTACCTGAGTTCTGGTGGGAGGCAGTCCTTCCTACCCTTTTGTTTACCCATCACCCTGCCTAGTGCCTGACTCTTCCCTAATTCAACTACAGGGGCCAGCTGCTTCTGTCCATTGGTTGAGTGCAAATATCTGCATCTGACTCTTTCAGCTGCTAATTGGGTCTTTCAGAGTGCGGTCATGATAGGTCCTTTTTTTGTGTGTGCTCCATATCCTCAGTAATAGTGTCAGGCCTTGGGACCTCTCTTTTAGCTGGATCCCACTTTGGGCCTGTGACTGGACCTTTTTTTCCTCAGGCTCCTCTCCATTTCCTTCCTTGCAATTCTTTCAAACAGGAACAATTATGGGTCAGAGACGTTACTGTGGGATGGCAACCCCATCCCTCACTTGATGCCCTGTCTTCCTGCTTGAGGTGAGCTCTGTAAGTTCCCTCTCCCTATTATCAGGCGTTTCATTTAGATCCTTCCCTTTGATTCCTGAAAGTCTCTTATCTCCCAGGAATCTGCTATTTTCTGGAGGGTCCCCACACCCTCCTATTTCCTGAGGTTGCCTGTGTCCATTGCTACAACCCCAGAGCTCTGGAAATACATGCAGAAAGATCAGAAATAGGAGGTCATACCTACCTACATAAAAATGTCAAAATCAACCTAGAATAAATGAATTGTCTTGTCATAAGAATAAACTGAAGCAATATCTATTTATCACCTCAGACATTTCCATAACTATATTTAAAAGGACCAAAGTAATATTTGTTGGGTAATTAACTTAAGGTTGCTTTTGAATATCCTGTAAACTGGCATGTAATGATTTGGATATCTGTGAAAAATGCTCTTTTTAATAGTTTAAAATAATGTTAGACAACTATACTGGAAATATACATTTCCAAAAATAATTAAAAATGAACTTTAATGCTAAAAAGACATAATGCTAAAAAGGTTTACAAAGTTATTAATGCATTATACTGTTGTGATATTTATGAATATGCTTCTATTAAAGAATAAGAAACTAAAAAAAGAAAAAAGAAAGAACTATACAAAGAATCAACCAAACAAGGGGCTGATTCTTTGAGAAAATCAACAAGATAGGCAAACCCTTAGCCAAACTAAACAGAGGGCACAGAGATAGTGTCCAAATTAACAAAATCAGGAAGGAAATCAGGAAGAGAGATATAACAACAGAAACTAAGAAAATTCAAAAAAATAATCAAATCCTACTACAAAACTATATACTCAAAAAACTAGAAAACCAGGATGAAATGGATGATTTTCTATACAGACACCAAGTACCAAAGTTAAATCAGGATCAGATAAACCATTGAAACAGCCTTATAACCCCTAAGAAAATAGATGTACTTATTAAAGTCTCCCAACCAAAAAAAAAAAAAAAAAAACCCAGGGCCAGATGGTTTTAGTGCAGAATTCTATCAGACCTTCAAAGAAGATCTAATATCAATACTCCTCAAACTATTCCATAAAATATAGACAAAAGGAACACTACCCAATTCTTTCTATGAACCCACAGCTACACTGATACCTAAATGACAAAAAGACCCTTTTATCCAATTTGTATCCCTTTGATCTCCTAATTGCTCTAGCTAGAACTTCAAGTACTATATTGCATAGTGGGAAAGTGGGAAGCTTTGTCTTGTCCCTGATTTTAGTGGGATTGTTTCAAGTTTCTCTCCATTAATTTTATGTTGGCTATTGGCTTGTTTTATATTAGTTTTATTATATTTAAGTATGGACCGTGAATTCCTATTCTCTCCAATACTTTTAGTGTGAAGGGGTGTTGTATTTTGTCAAAGGTTTTTTTCAGCACCTAATATGATGATTTTTTTCAGTTTATTTATATAGTGGATTACTTTGATGGATTATCATATATTGAACCATCCCTGCATCTCTGGGATGCAGCCTATTTGATCATGGTGTTCTTGGATTCAGTTTGCAAGAATGTTATTATTTTTGCATCAATATTCTTGAGATACATTGATCTGAAGTTCTCTTTCTTTTTGGAGTCTTTGTGCGGTTTAGATATTGGTGTAACTGTGGCTTCTTAAATTGATTAGGTAGTGTTGCTTCTGTTTCTATTTTATGGAATAGTTTGAGGAGCACTGGTATTAGATCTTCTTTGAAGGTCTGATAGAACTCTGCACTAGATATTTCAGTAAATTAACAGGTGAGGAATCATACATGGTTATGCTTTCAGTTATGGTAAAATATTAAGATGAAAGAATATAAATTTTAGCATCATGAAAAATTATTTAAATAGTCAAAAATAGTTCAAACTCTCTTATCTGTGACTATTCCTCTTTAATCTTATACTAAATATTCAAAATCTGCAATATGAAGAGTAATATATTTGTCTACCTACTATATGATTCACTGATTTATTATTCATTTCAAAAGTATTTTATCCTTTCTCATTCTGTAGAATGATATTTGAGTTATTTAAAAATACCTATTAGTACTAAATTATATAGAATTCACAAATAGCAATATTCTCTATTTTAAATATATTTTAAAAACCACTCATTAGCAGTGTATCTCTAAACTTTTATACTCTGTGGTATTCATTTTAGCCTGTTTTCATTCTGCAAATCATATGTAGACAGACATAGATACACAAATTAGTAGATCTATTGTGTGCTATTTATATGAGAGTTAATATTTGCCATCATGATTGGAATAAAACACCAACCATCATTCCCCAGATTATCAGAATAAGCTCAATAGGCAAATTACTGATGCAGAATCTGCTCTTCTTTGTGTACTTTCATTCAGCAATTTTCTGACATTGTAGAAAACTGCAAACACATTTGCCTATGTTTCTGGCATAGTACACAAAGGATAAAATGTGGTTTTAATTTTTTGAGGGCAAATATTTGTCACAGAAATGTCTTAATACAATTAACAAATACTATAAGCTTTATCAAGGTAAAAACTTTGGCTCTCTATTGTGTACATTTCTTTCTTTTTTT
Organism: Montemys delectorum; assembly: GCA_019843815.1. Taxonomy (NCBI): domain Eukaryota; kingdom Metazoa; phylum Chordata; class Mammalia; order Rodentia; family Muridae; genus Montemys; species Montemys delectorum. The sequence continues at coordinate 33,835 of JADRCD010188615.1, read as the reverse complement.
TAATAAAGATTTATTTATTATTATACATAAGTACACTGACACACCAGGCGAGGGCATCAGATCTCATTGTGGGTGGTTGTGAGTCACAATGTGGTTGCTGGGATTTGAAATCAGGATCTTTGGAAGAACAGTCAGTGCTCTTACCCACTGAGCCATCTCACCAGCCCCTACATTTCTTTATATATCCCTTCTTTCTTGCATTCATGAAGAACCACTCCAGTCCTGTGTGTCTGTTTAGCAGAGTAGTTATCTATACCACAATGAAACTGAAATTAAGCAAACTACCTACAAGTATTAAATTATATATTTTAGTTAACTGTAAAATATTACCTGGATTAAAGAAATACAGTCCATATTATGAAATGATCTCAACTTGTATTTAACTTGTCCATATGCCAGGCTTTTAAATAGAATTTACCACACTCTGAAAACTTGCCAATAGCTTGAAATATAGCAGACTATACTAATCTCACTGATGATAAAGTTTAGTTAATACTAGTGATTTAAATAATCTCACATTTCTGGAACTAAATGATGCTTAATTCTAAAAGTTGTGATTGTGATTGTATGTGTGTGTGTGTTTGTGTGTGTGTGTGCATGTGCATGAGTACATGTGTGATAGAAACTGTCATACAAAAATTAACTCATATCATTGAGATCATATGATAAGTCAGATATGAAAGTTTAGTCCAGCAGAAGACACAAGAACAGCCCTTAGAATTTGAGGATACACATTTTCCAAATCATCGTGTAGTTTAAATATTAATGGTCCCATTTCATCATGGGAGAGTAGATGTATGGTGTGTGAAATGGCCTCCCTCAAGAAGTTCAAACTTAATGGCCTGCACTTGCCCTTTCATTACAGGTTTTTGGATAAATCAGAAGATTTCTCTTACCAAAAGTTCATCTTTTTCATATTTAATTCAGGGCACATTTGTAAGTGGTAACTAGGCTCCCCAGACACTTTGCGATGACCTCAGGATACAAAGTTTGTGCACTGTTCATTTTTGTCAGTTACAGAACTCAGCTTGGGTTGCTCTGTGCAGTGACACTCCACTCCTGCAGATTCCTCATCTTCTGCCAGATGCAGCATTTGTAGAAAAATTCACTGTGGTTTGCTGTAGTCAAATGGAGGGATTTTTAAGAACACATAATTCATCAGAGAAGCAGATTTAGTCTAAGAATATTCAATATATTCAGACACTTCCCAGAAAATATTGCTGTAGTGTAATGGATGTTTTTTTTTTTTTTTTTTTTTTTTTATTAGGTATTTTCTTCATTCACATGTACACTTTCCCTCTCCCATTTTCCCCTCCAACACAAACAAACAAACAAACAAACAAACACAAGAACAAACCCCTTCTGCCTCCCCCCTCCCAATGCCTGTCCCCCCACCCTCTCCCACCCATTGGCCCTGGCATTCCCCCACACTGGGGCACAAAACTCTCACAAGGCCGAGGTCCCTCACTCCTATCGATGATCGAATTTGCAATCCTCCACCACATACCTGCTGCCAGTACACTCAATCCCACCCTGTATAGTCCTTGATTGGTGGTTGGGTCCCTGGGAGCTCTGAGGGTACTAGTTAGTAATTGTTGTTCGTCCTAAGGGGCTGCAAACCCTTCAGCTCCATAGAACCTTTCTCTAACTCCTTCATTGGGGACCGTGTACTCAGTTCAATGAATGGCTGTGAGCCTCTACATCTGTATTAGTCAGGTATTGTCAGAATCTCTTAGTTTTTAATTTTATTTGAAATTAAGATGTGTATTTACAAAGTGGCAATTTGATATTCATTAAGATTCTTGAGTGGTTTATTTTCTTTACTTCAGAATTACAGAATATTCAATGGTCAGAGTAAACAGTTATACACACAGAGGAAATCTGTATGCATTCATCTTTGTCTCATGACTCATTCCATCTGACACTAGAAAGATAGGTCTATAGTTAAAAACATTAGCTTTGAGTTTATTTTCCAACACCCGTAATATAATTCATAAGAATCAGATGCACCTCCCTGGCTTCTTCTGGTATCTGAGCACAAGTGAAGCACATACAAACACACAGACAGCTGCACACAATAAGGTGAACACACAGACACCAAGCACAGAGATATACTAAAGTTAAAAATGTAACAAGTATAATTTGACTTGTTTGAGTTTGTGCGTATAGATATAGACAGGTATATATAAAGACATGCATATATATAAATAAAGAAATAAAAATTTTAAAAAATGTAACACCAAAACTTATCCCCATCCAATTTAGCAGTTTTAATGGATTGACATCAGTAAGCCTTAGTGCTTTAGAGAATGAAAGAATAAAATAAATGATAGCATAGTTTATTTATCTTAACCCTCATTAATTTATGTATAGAAAGGTAATTTCATACCATCCTTTAGTGGAAGGACAGAGGAGATGTAACAGAAATGCATATGATTCTGGCCTATAAATAGATGAGCTAAATGTGTATATTTATTTGCTTTCATATCTCAAAACACTGCATGTTCCGTTCATCACCCATTCAGTTTTTCATGACTCTCCTGCACAGCTTCTAAGAGGGTGCCACTGCCATTTGAAGCTGAGCAACATGAGGATTCACCAGTGCTCTGAATAACTAGATCTTAGAAACATCATTGAGTTTCCTGAATCACAAGCTAATACATTATATTTAAATGACGTTAAAGTGGTTAGTTGGTTTCAGCACAAGAGGAAACCTTCCTGTTGCAAGTAAATGTTACCCTTAACTTTCAAATTGGAAGACACACCATTTGCATTTTATACTGATAATGTTGTGATAATGTTGATAATATTAAACAATAAAGCCTATTTAAAACAGGAAAACATTAGATAGATATTTTTTCAAATTCCAAAAATACTCTTTCCTCGTAATTCTCTCTCTCTCTCTCTCTCTCTCTCTCTCTCTCTCTCTCTCTCTCTCTCTCTCTCTCTTTCTCTCTCTCTCTCTCTCTTTCTCATACACACACATACCCAACAACTAAATCATCCAGCAAGGAGAGACATTTACATGATATAATCATTTGAATCTAATTTTGCAGGTTCTAGCTTTGCATAAGCAGATATATAGCAACTCAAACATTATTAAAAATATTCTATCATTATCAAATAAAATGCCTTGATTGATTAAACAATGCACAGAATTTTAAATATTCACTAGCTTTTTTTGTTTTGTTTTGTTTTTTAAGAGACAACAGAACTTGACATTTCACATGTTCACATTTTATCTAAGAAAAACAGCTAACTCCCCCATTGTGCCACTAATGCTGCCCCATTCAGCATCATAAGCTACACAAATCCCTGCTTGAAGGATATACTCTACATTTGCTGCAGCCTCGACAACTGTGCCATTTGGTCCTGTACCCTGATCACACTGTAGCTACATGGGAATTGTGTTCTAAGTATAACGATGCTGTAGCTATGAAGGTAATTTAAACTTCTGTTCTTTTTTGTTTCCTACAATCTTCATTCTTACATTCATCTTTTGATAATTGATCTTAAGACAAAGCTAATATGCTCTTAAAGGAATATTTTTAGTTTTATTATTATTATGCGTAAAATCAATTCTTCATTTTCCCATCAACTGGAAGACTTAGTTTATTTTTTTAAAAAAATATATTTATTTTATTTTATGAGTATGTGTTTTCCTTTATTATTCATCAATTTATTTACATCCCTTTTCCAACTCTTACATCTGGGACTCCCGTGCTCACTCCAATGGTTGGCTTCCAGCATGTGCCTCTCTGTATTTATCAGGCTCTGGCAAAGCCTCTCAGGAGACAGCTATATCAGGATCCCTTCAGCAAGCACTTCCCATAATCTTTAATAGAGTCCAGGTTTGGTAACTGTATATGGGATGGATCCCCAGGTGAGGTAGTCTCTGGATTGCTTTTCCTTCAGTCTCTGCTCCACACTTTGTCTCCATATTTCTTCCTGTGAGTATTTTGTTTCCCCCTCTAAGAAGAACTGAAACATCGACATTTTGATCTTCCATATGGTCTGTGAATTAGAATTTTTAAGGGTTTTTTTTTTTTTTACATGATATGGGACTATAGAACTACTTCAGCAGGTATAAACACGTGATATTTGGAGATTACTTGGGTTCTGTTCCCACCATTTTCATGGTGCCTTCCAACCATTTATAAATTTAGTTCTAGTGACTCCCAAATCTTTAGATCCACATGGCCACTAGATATGAAAATAGTTTACAAACGTATATGCATAGAAAACATTCATATATTTTGGGTATTATGCCTGGAAAGGATATAGGGTTAGTGAAGATCTATCTGCAACCTATAGGTTGCTCTTTTGTCCATTGGTTGGGTGCAAATATCTGCATCGGACTCCTTCAGCTGCTTGTTGGGTCTTTAGGGGGCAGCCATGATAGGTCCCTTTTTGTGAGTGTTCCATAGCCTCAGGAATGGTGTCAGGTATTGGAACCTCTTCTTGAGCTGGATCCAACTTTGTGTCTGTCGCTGGAAATTCTTTTCCTCAGGCTCTCCTCCATTTCCATCCCTGAAGTTCTTTCAGACAGTAACAATTATGGGTCAGAGCTTTAACTGTGGGATAATAGCCCAAGCTCTCACTTGATTCCCCCGTCTTTCTGCTGGAGGTGGGCTCTACAAATTCCCTCTCCCACTGTAGAACATTTAATCTAAGGTCCCTCCATTTGAATCCTGAGAGTCTCTCACTTCCCAGGTCTCTGCTACTTTCTGGAGGGTCTTCCCAACCTCTTTCCTCCCAAGGTTGCCTGTTTCAATTTTTTTCTGCTAGCCCTCAGGACTTAAGTCTTTTTGCCACACCCAATACTAGATCTTGTTCCTCTCTCTCCACCCCCATCCCCTTTCCCTCTCAGGCCTCTCCCTCCTTCTTGCCTTGTTGTTGCTTTCTTCTCCCTCCCAAGTGGGCCTGAGTTGTCCTCACTTGGGACCTTTAGCTTTTTGTCCTTTTTGAGTTCTGTGGACTGTATCTTGGGTATTCTGTACTTTTTTTTGCTAATATCTACTTATTATATATCATACTGTGCATCTCCTTTTGAGTTTGAGTTACCGCACTCAGGATGATATTTTCTAGTTCCAGCCATTTGCCTGCAAAATTCAGGATATATTCATTCTTAATAGCTGAATAGTATTCCACTGTGTAAATGAACCACATTTTCTGTATCCATTCTTCTGTCATGGGACATCTGGGTTGCTTCGAGCTTCTGTCTATCACAAATAAGTCTGCTATGAACATAGTGGAACACATGCTCCTGTGGCATGATGGGGTTGTTTTTGGGTATATTCCCAAAAGTTGTATTGCTGGGTCTTCAAACAGATCTATCTTCAATTAATATTTATCTTTATATTCAAATATTAATAGATCTCTTATCCCTTATCAGAGAATCTTCTGTTTTCAGTAGGTAGCTGTTAATGGAGAAATCCACAAGTACAAAACACAGGAAATGGTGCAGTTCTTCATCCGAAAATAGGATATCTGCATACCTCCCACCACCAAGGTTCAGATATTATCACAGAAGTAGAATGAATGTGAAAGAATCAGATATGAGGAGAATGGGTAGAATTATTGCCTTGTATTAGAATCTTGCCCCTCATACATGACTTACACCACCAATGCTTGCTTATACAGAACCTAGCAACATCAAATCTGTTAACACAGTGGTGATTGGTTATTTTAATACCCAACTCTCACCAATAAACAGGTCTTTAGAAATTATAAACCAAAACAATTATAGAGAACTGAATATTAAGTAGATTGAAGATTTATAAGCAACTGAGGAATTCTCTAGATGCAGTCCTAAATCCAACATAAATCAATGAATCACAACTGGTTTTGGAAGCAAGAAAAGATCAGTTAAGTCTCTGCTCCATATTTTGTCTCTGCAACTCCTTCCATGTATATTTTGTTTCCCCTTTTAAGAAGGAATGAAGTATCCATATGTTGGACTTTCTTCTTCTTTAGTTTCTCATGATTTGTGGATTGTACTTTGTGTATTCTGAACTTCAGGGCTAATAACCACTTATCAGAGAGTGCATACCATGTGTGTTCTTTTGTGAATGGGTTACCTCACTCAGGATGATATTCTTAAGATCCATCCATTTCCCTAAGAATTTCATAAATTCATTATTTTTAATAGCTGAGTAAAAAATAACATGTTTTCTGTATCCATTCCTCTGTTGAGGGACATCTGGGTTGTTTCCAGTTTCTGGCTATTATAAATAAGGCTGCTATGAACATGGTGGAGCATATGTCAAACTATGGAGCAGAGACTGAAGGAAGGACAATCCAGAGACTACTCCACCAGGGAACCCTTCCCATATTCAATCATCAAATCCAGACACTACCGTGGATACCAGCAAGTGCTGGCTGACAGGAGCCTGATATAGTTGTCTCCTGAGAGGCTCTGACAGTACCCAACTAATACAGAAGTAGAGACTCACAGCCATCCATTGGACTGAGAACAGGGTCCCCAGAGAAGGAGCTAGAGAAATAACCTAAGGAGCTCAAGGACTTGCAGCCCCTTAGGACAAACAACAATATGAACTAACTAGTACCCTCAGAGTTCCCAGGGACTAAACCACCAACCAAAGAGTACACATGGTGGGACTAATGGCTCCAGCAGCATATGTATAACAGAGGATGACCTAGTCGGTCATCAATGGGAGGAGAGGCCCTCGGCCCTGTGAAGGTTCTGTGCCCCAGTGTAGGTGAATGCAAGGGCCAGGAAGCAGGAGAGGGTGGGTTGGTGAGTAGAGGGGGAGGGAAAAGGGTTATTTTTTTGTTTGTTTGTCTTTATTTTTTATTTATTTTTGGAGGGGAAACTGGGAAAGGAGGTACCATATGACATGTAAATAAAGAAAATATCTAAAAAAATCAGTTAAGGCTTAAAAAACATACAAGCTACATTTTTTATTTTAATCTGGCAGTAAGAATAATTTTTTTAAAATATGTCTCATTGAACATCTGTAAGCATAGTTTAAGCAACTGAGATATTATCAATAAGTAGTACAAATAAGGCTTTTTGTCTAGGAATGCCAAGGTAGGAAATGTAGAAAATTCAAGTAAAATTTTAACATACATTGTGACTTCTAACAACATACCCGTTTACCCAGAGATCACTGTCTTGCTCATCCATCGTTAGAAAAGCTCCCCCCTGCAATAAATGGGAACAAATGCTGAAACCACCTGAAAAATAGATAGAGCATGAGAGACTTTGTTATACACTTCTAGAAGAGATGTTCCCGTCAAATCTCTACTTTCAGGGTGCAAGGAAATTTGAAGAAGCATAGGTAGGAAGATTATAAGACCCAAAAGGAATGGAAGACACCATAGAAAGGAGACCTTACATAAAACAGAACTCATGTACATATGAACTCACAGACACTTCAGCAGCATGCACAGGGCCTACAGAATTCTAAATGAGATGGAGTCTCAGCACTGAGAGGGAGAGCTGAATATGAACTCTCATCTCTAACCCAGAAGCTGTCTCTAATTGACAACCACTCTTAAATACAGAAGGATTCTATAACAGAAGCATTCTCATGGGGCATACAAACACACTTAGGGATAGTTCCCATCACAGGCAGTAGGTAACCAACAAATAAATTAACTCAGTGGTACTTTTGGAGATATGTTTTTTTGAAACAGGGTTTCTCTGTGTAGCCCTGGCTGTCCTGGAACTCACTCTGTAGACCAGGCTGTTTTTTAATCATGCTTTGTCTGGGCCTACTTTTTTTTTTCAGTGTTCTTTTTTTTTAAAAAAAAAAAACTTCTATTGCATTATGATGAGAAAGTTACATGATTTCAATTTATCTGAATTTGTTAACATTTGAAAACATACTTTAAGTAAATAGAATTAAATCCCATTCTTGTTTCCCTTTTGTACCCCTACTCCTCCCAGAGACCCCCCCTTCAATACATACAATATCTTTTTTGTCATATTCCTTAAAGTTTATAAGATATTATAAAAATACAAATAAGTATTAAAAAAGTTGTTTGATATAAAACAACAATCAATTTAACACTCTTATGTAGGTGTTCATCTACGGCAATAGTGAAAATACATTTTTCTCAATATAAATTTTAAATAACTCCAAACATATTAACTGTATACTTCAAAATAATACAACACTACTGGTATTTTCCTAAGTGAACATAAATATATAAAGTCTTTTTGTTTGTTTTGTATTTAGTAGAGTTTAAAATCTTGGCTCTTACTGTGGTACAAGCCCAAAATAAGAACAATTTTAGACATTGGATTTCATTGTAATAAGGGTGTACTTCAATGACCCTCACATCACCAAATGATTTTACCTCCATCATAGCTAAGCTGAGAGTTGATAGTTCTGCTGCACCAAGAAATGAATTGTAGGCTCCATTTTTAGATACAGACTTCCTGCTATGGTCAAAGCTATTTGACTTGAGTGAGTGACATTATTCTCAGGACACATAGAACAGGTTACTTTCATTTAAGAAATGGTGTGTGTATTAAGATGGTCTATCCATAAAGTCATTCACCAACTGTTTCAGTGAACAATGGTTCTGTTTGGAGGGTGGCACAGACATTAGGTGTGGGTAAGAATCTGGTTCATTAGCTGTGATAATTTGGAAAAAGATTCATCTCAGTGAAAGAATAACTTATAAAGTCCTCTTCTTCAAACTTGATACAAGAGCTACAAATGTCAAGCAAAGCATTCAGTCTTACTCTTTGTTGTTCTCTTTCCTACAAGCTACCTCCAAGGTAATTATCTCTGTCTCCTTTGGATATATAAATACTTTTGAAATATATAAGTTGTTCTGAAAACCATAGTATAGTATAAAAACATGAAATAAACAATACTACTATTAGAGAGGCTGAGATAGGCAAAACAAGATTTCAAGACCCTTATGTTGTACACAATCAGATACTGTCACAAACAAACAAGCTGAAAGTATATATAGATTGTACAATATTGGACCTATTTCTCCAATTACCAAATTAGAGAGAACATTGGATGATAATCAACAAATTTCTATTTCCTTATATTTTTGGATTTCAATCGATTAGGATATGTTGATAATATTAATTTTCATATTAATATATTAAGAAAAAGTAATTGTGACTTCCTGTTATTTTTGTTGTTAGAGGTAGAATTAGGTTTGTGTGCATTTGTTGAAAGATTACCTTCTTGCATGCTTCTTCTAGGGTGTAGTTTGTTCCTTATGTTGATGTTTTCCATCTATTATCCTTTGTGGGGCTGGATTTTTGGAAAGATGTTATGGAATATCTTGTTTTCTCCATCTACGGAAATTGAGAGTTTTTCTGGATATAGTACTGTAGGGTCTGCATGACATCTGCCCAGGATCTTCTAGCTTTCATAGTCTCTGGTAAGAACTCTGGTGTAACTCTGATAGGCCTGTCTTTATATGTTACTTGACCTTTTTCCCTTACTGCTTTTCAAATTGTTTCTTTGTTTAGTGCATTTGTTATTTTGATTATTATGTGCCAAGAGGAATTTCTTTTCTGGTGCAATCTATTTGGAGTTCTGCAGGCTTCTTGTATGTTTGTGGGCATCTCTTTCTTTAGGTTGGGGAAGTTTTCTTCTATAATTTTGTTGAAGATATTTACTGACCCATTACATTGGGAATCTTCACACTCTTCTATACCTATTATCCTTAGGTTTGGTCTTTTCATTGGGTTCTGGATTTCCTGGATGTTTTGGGTTAGGAGATTTTTGCTTTTTGTATTTTCTTTGACTGTTGTGTCAATGTTTTCTATGGTACCTTCTGCCCCTGAGATTCTCTCTTCTATCTCTTGTATTCTGTTGGTGATATTTGCATCTATGACTCCTGATTTCTTTCCTAGGCTTTGTATCTCTAGGGTTGTCTCTCTAATTTCTTTATTGTTTCTACTTCCATTTTTAGATTCTGGATGGTTTTGTTCATTTCCTTCACCTGTTTGATTGTGTTTTCCTGTAGTTCTTTAAGGGATTTTTGTGTTTTCTCTTGAAGGGATTCTAGCTGTTTACCTGTGTATTCTCTTGTATTTCTTTGAGGGTGCTATTTATATCTTTCTTAAAGTCTTGTATCATCACCATGTGAAGTGATTTTATATCTGAATCTTGCTTTTCCGGGGTAATGGTGTGTCCAGGACTTGCTATGGTGGGAGAATTGGGTTCTGATAATGCCAAGTAACCTTGGTTCGTGTTGTTTATTTTCTTTTTTTCTTTTTTTTTTTTTTTTTTTTTTTTGAGAGAGGGAATTTTTTATTGGATTTTTAAATTTACATTTCAAATGTTATCCCCTTTCCTAGTTCCTACTCCCTCCCCCTCCCCTGCTTCTATGACAATATTCCCCTACCCACCCACTTCCACCTCCCCACTCTGGCACTCCCCTACACTGAGGCATCTACTGAGCCTTCATAGGACCAAGGACCTCTCCTCCCATTGATGCCTGACAAGGCTATCCTCTACTACATATGCAGCTGGAGCCATGTGTACTCCTTTGTTGATGGCTTAGTCCCTGGGAGTTCTGGGGGGTCTGGTTGTTTGATATTGTTGTTGTTCTTTTTTTTTTTTTTAAATTAGGTATTTTCTTTATTTGCATGTAGATTTCTGCTTTCCCAGTTTCCCCTCCAAAAAATAAACAAACAAACAAAAACAACAAGAACAAACTCCTGTTGCCTCCCCCATCCCCATGTCTGCCACCCCACCTTCTCCCACTTATTGGCCCTGGCATTTCCCTACACTGGGGCACAGAACCTTCACAGGGCTGAGGACCTCTCCTCCTATTGATGATCACCTTTGCAATCCTCTACTATACACATGCTGTAAAAACAATCAATCCCACCATGTATAGTCCTTGGTTGGTGGTTGGGTCCCTGGGAGCTCTGAAGGTACTAGTTAATTCATATTGTTGTTTGTCCTAAGGGGCTGCAAACCCTTCAGCTCCATAGAACCTTTCTCTAACTCCTTCATTGGGGACTGTGTACTCAGTTCAATGGATGGCTGTGAGCCTCTACATCTGTATTAGTCAGGTATTGTCAGAGCCTCTCAGGAGATAGCTATATTTAGGCTGGCTTGTCCTTCCTTCAGTCTCTGCTCCATAGTTAATCTCTGCAACTCCTTCTGTGTGTATTTGATTCTCCCTTTTTAGAAGGAATGAAATGTCCACCTTTTGGTCTTCCTTCTTCTTAAGTTTCTTGTGGTTTGTTTATTTTCTTATACTTGCCCTCCTGCCCTGCCATCTGGTTATGTCTAGTGTTCCTGTGATTCTGGTTGTGTCAGATCTCCTCGAGTCAAGCTGTCTCTGTGATCCTGTGATTCTGGGATCCAGTGATCCTGGGCTTGTTAGAGCACCTGGGAGTGAAGCTTCCTCTGGGTGTTGTGGGGCTGGCTGCAGAGCTTGAGCCCAAGGTCTGCTCAGGACACTAACCTAGGGAGACCAGAAGGAACCAGAGCCACTGGGCTGGTGGAGTTCCTGTGTGCCTGGTCCCGCTGGTCCCAGTTACTCTCAGTGTTGGGACAGATGTTGGTTCCTCCTCACCTCTGATCCTGGGTGTGTCAAAGTACCTGGGAGTGGAGCTTCCTCTAGGTGTTTTGGGACTGGCTGCAGAGCTTGTGCCCAAGGTCTGTTCAGGACACCAGCCCAGAGAGACCTGAAGAAACCAGAGCCCCCTATTTTTAGCAACATAGATCATGTGTGTATGTGTGTGTGTGTGTGTATGCTGGTTCTGATTTGTATTTTTATAGAATTTCTGTATAGGTGAATGTGTATGTCTCTGTATCTATATATGTTTCTTGTACTTTTTCTTAGTCTCATTTTTTGTTGTTTTCATTTTTTTGTTTTGTTTTGTCCTACACAGGCTTACTAGTTTTTATTTTATATTATTATTATTATTATTATTATTATTATTATTATTATTATTATTATTATCATGTCTGTTTTCAAATGTGTGAGAAAAAAATTTATGAGAATTTGAATGGGTGTGGATTTGGGTAGCTGAGGAGAGTCTGATAGAAGTGGGGAAAGGGCAAGCCTACTCAGAATAAATTGTATAAATACATTTATTTTAAAAATAAAACATATATAAACTATGTTAAAAGGTAGTGCCTTATAGGGTTCTAAATATTCAAAGTAGACATGGACAAAAATATTTTTAAAGAAGATATATAGAAGATGAGTTGATTGAGTACTAGTGAGATTGTCTTTAGTTTGTGTCTCCTACTTTATCACTTTTAGGCATTTAGAATTACTAAGAACTCTGACAAAGATAGTCTAAATCCTGATACATTTCTTCACATTCTCCAGTTTATGGCAATTATGTAAATGGCACTTACTTCAAAGCAGATCAGACACATCAATTGAACTGCATAATTTATTATTCTGTCACATAGGAAGATGACAGCCAGCTGGAGGTCTTGAATGGAAGGACATAGTTTCTCTCCATAAACTACACAGTTCAGCATGTCTATCAATAATCACTATAGAGACATAAAGGCCATGATACTTAATTCATGATATGCACAAGGATGAGAGAACCCAAAGGCCTGTAATAGCCTCAAGGCATTTCAGAGTCATAAATAGTTTCTGCACTTTGATCTCCAAATATTCAACTATACAAGTATAAATATCACAAGATAAATCTCAGCAGAATCATGTAGCAAAAATTGAGAACAGAATTAAGTTAGAGTTAGTTAATAGTAAATTGAGTGAAATATAATTCTGCTCTATATTATTTGGGCTCAAGAAAATGCTTCATTTTCCTTAATGTAACATATAAAATAGAGTAAAAAAAACTGTTTTGTGTTTTATGACATACTTAAGTTCATCAGAATCCTCTATGTGATCATGGGTTTGGAACTCTCAGTTTAACCTGGTCCGCTCTTCATTAACTACACAACAATAGATAATAATTATCACTCCTTAAGAATTTATCAGGAGTCAGGAGTTCATCTGGGAGTGGTAAGGTCCCTGTGACTCATCCTAATCTATTGGAAGTTTATAAACCAAATCTTGTATAAAATCATTGCAGGCAGTTACAGCTTTTGTGATATAATAAACACAAGGACACTGCCATGACCCTAAAATAGTGTTTCAACAATTCAAATTAAAAAAAAAAAACACTATGGGTCATGAAAATATTTGATTAAGTACCTGAAAAGCCAATGGCTTGATACCAACTATGTTTGTCCTATTGGTATTTTTTATTGATTGCTAATAAGAATTGTACTTCTTAGTAGTGTAAAGGCCATAGAGTGTCCTTCAGCAATCATGACTTCAGTCCTTATGACTAAATCCTTAACTATGTTTACAGCATGAGGCAATGTATCCATTGTTGCATGAATTTTAAGTCAAGTTAGAGATCTGTTCATTACTGTCAGGGTAAATGTGCCACTACTTAACTTTTTAGGTTCTCTTTGTAGTTTATACTAGACATAGGACATACCTAGATAAGACTATTGGTTTCCTCCCTCCTTTGGGTGTTTCTGTGGTACCTTCTATACCAGTAAAGGTAGTCTTCAGGAAAGGAGCATTAAGGTCAATTTTAGCTTAGGATCCTGAAGCTCTGTTTCTGAAATGTATGGTGTGTTTGATGGTTTTGTGTCAACTGGACAGAAGCTAGCTCTATCAGAATGGAGGAAACACCCAACTGAGAAAATGTCTCTGTAAGATCTTCCTGAATGGTATGTTTTTGATTAGTGCTTGATAAGGGAGGTCTCAGCACATTGTAGATGGTACCACCCCAAGCATCGAGGTCTTGTGTTCATAAGAAAGCAGATTGAACAAGCTATGTGGAGAAATTCAGTCAGCAGAAATCCTCCTTGTTTTTTGTATCAGCTCCTGCCTACAGTTTCCTGTCTTGCCTGAGTTCTTATCCTGACTATTTTTTGATGAACAGTGTTATGTAAGCATAAGCCAAATAAATCTTTTTCTCCCCAGTTTGCTTTTTTGGTCATGGCATTTTAAAGCAACAAGGGAAACTAAGACATATTGTGTATACAAACTTCTCTTTTACTGTGCATATATAACAGTCAGTGTCGATAACTTTTGTGAGCTCAAACTATCAGGCGATTACTCACTACCAGCAAATAAGTAAGGAATTCTCACAAAGAATACTAGTTGGCAATCCTATAACTCCATTGTATTGTTCTTCTGTCTAATTGGAAATGGCAACTGACCTCATAACTTAAGAAATAAATCTTTTTCTAAAGTTGAATACCATCATCCAATCAGTTACGTTATGATAAGGAATAAACACAAAGTATTATTACCAGATTGATTGGCCCTAGGGTAATACTTAATTTTGCTTATTGAACATAGCAATGAAATGACTCACAATAACTTACTATTGCCAACATCTAAGTCAGTACTTTGCTCAAACTACAATAGAAAAGATTCTTCTTTTCTATTGTAATTAACTCATCCACTGACAACTGGCCAATGTGCAAAAATTAAAACTCATTGTAGTGCTGAGGTTCAGCCTCAGCATGAGGAGGATCCTCTGAAAGAAAAGAATGGGAATGGTGCTGATTCAATAACGACTGGGGGTCAGGAATAGATGTGTGTTGCTAGTTCAGGTTCTCTATCTGTTCCCTGATGATTCTCAGGATTCTTTATTCTTCAACTTCAGCTTAAGCTTAGTAGGTTAATAGCTTAATAGCTTAATAACCAGAGAGATCCTGAACGCAGTCTTTTATTTACTCAACCTATATCATCAAGGCTTTGATTATTGTGAACAATTATAAAGAATTCTTAGATTAACATAAACTCTATGAGTCCTGAATCAATAGTCCCAGGCCCTGTTGCCTTAGAGTAGAACCAAGCACAAAGCAAAAGCACATTTCCTTATAGGTTTACACAGCCTGTTCTTTTTTTTTTTTTTTTTTTTTTTTTTTTTTTTTTTCTTTTTTTTTTTTTTTTTATTAGGTATTTTCTTCATTCACATGTACACTTTCCCTCTCCCATTTTCCCCTCCAACACAAACAAACAAACAAACAAACACAAGAACAAACCCCTTCTGCCTCCCCCCTCCCAATGCCTGTCCCCCCACCCTCTCCCACCCATTGGCCCTCGCATTCCCCCACACTGGGGCACAAAACCCTCACAAGGCCGAGTTCCCTCACTCCTATCGATGATCGAATTTGCAATCCTCCACCACATACCTGCTGCCAGTACACTCAATCCCACCCTGTATAGTCCTTGATTGGTGGTTGGGTCCCTGGGAGCTCTGAGGGTACTAGTTAGTAATTGTTGTTCGTCCTAAGGGGCTGCAAACCCTTCAGCTCCATAGAACCTTTCTCTAACTCCTTCATTGGGGACCGTGTACTCAGTTCAATGAATGTCTGTGAGCCTCTACATCTGTATTAGTCAGGTATTGTCAGAATCTCTTAGGAGATAGCTATATGCTTGTCCTTCCTTCAGTCTCTGCTCCATATTTACTCTCTGCCACTCCTTCTGTGGGTATTTGATTCCCCTTTTTAAGAAGGAATGAAATGTCCACCTTTTAGTCTTCCTTCTTCTAAAGTTTCTTATGGTTTGTGGGTCGTTCTTCCTGTATTCCCAATTTCTGGGCTAATAACCACTTATCAAAGAATGCATTCCATGTGTGATCTTTTGTGATTGGGTTACCTCACTCAGGATGATACTCTCCAGATCCATCCATTTCCCTAAGAATTTTATAAATTCATTGTTTTTAATAGCTGAGTAGTACTCCATTGTGTAGATATACCACACTTTCTGTATCCATTCCTCTGTTGAGGGACATCTGGGTTGTTCTTTAGGTATAGCTGAACACAACTCTTGCAGTTTCCTGGTACAACAGATAGCAGTCTTTAGTAACTGCTTCTAGGTAACAAAAGAAATAAAGACAAACAACTAAAATTAAAATGATTAAATTTATGTAAGTAAAATTCTTAGCTCTAATATCTTTCCAGGAATTGCTATCTCCAATTCTTCAATCAGCTAGAAAAACAGAATACTAACTTTTTATATGCTTCTATATCATCAATACTATTTATTCCTAAACTATATATAAATTCTCATTTTTTTCTATCCATGCCCTTTCCTCCTGAGATCGTTCTAACTCTCTATCATTGTTGTGTCCAAGTTCATCCTAGCTAATCAATGCAGCAGTCATTGAACCAGAGGGTACATGTGCTTCCTCGGGATTCCAAATTCAAGGCCATGTCCAGCAATGAGCTATTCCTACAAAGAACCATGTAGGTGCTTATAGTCCTGGCACTTACATTGTCTAGATCCTTTTCCATGGCCCCTAAAGTCCAAGTAAAATTCCTGTTCTTCATCCTCCACAGCATCATGAACATCTTCTTTCATCATCCCTGAAAACTGTATCTGTTTCATATACTATGGCATGATTAGCTCTGAGTAATGAGGGAAGTATATTCCCCAGGAAGAAAGATTAAAGTAGAGTTGTAAAGACAGCAGGTCATCTTGGGGACAACAGCACCCATCAGGTCATCTGGGGACCATGGGGTCAAAGGCCTTGTGAAGCTCCAGGTTCAGGAACTGTATCGCACACACCATTCACTCGCCCATGCCCGACACAGCACTATAATATTTAGCTCTAACTCGAATTTCTTTACCAAACTGCACCACTCATGGCTCATGGATCTATGTAGAAAAGTAGGTAGCAAGATTCTAAGATCCAGATGTGGTGGGTGACTCCAAGTACACTGATTTCTAGACAGAAGAGGGCTGATACATATATGATCTCACCAAGAATGTGGTTTTATATCCAAGACCTTCATAGTTTCAAAGTAGATAACATTGTGGAACTGAAATATAGAAGTTAGCTTAAAGCCTCACACTTAACCAAGAAATTATTTAAAACTGACAACTTTTGGGAGAAAGGAAATCAGTTTTTTCAATAGAGTGAAACTGGACAGGTGCATCAAACACTGGCCAGTATAGGCTCAGGCTCATAAGCAGCTGGCCAATATAAAATATACTCCACCAGGTTCTTTTGTTTAATTTCCTCTTGATGTGCATAGCTTGCTTTTTTTATTTGTTTGATGTTGTAGAACAAGATAATGGAGGATCTTGGAGAATTGGCAAAGTGAGAAATTATGATAAAATATGAAACAATTAAAGAGAAAAGATTAAAATGGGGACATTATCA
Organism: Montemys delectorum; assembly: GCA_019843815.1. Lineage (NCBI taxonomy): Eukaryota > Metazoa > Chordata > Mammalia > Rodentia > Muridae > Montemys > Montemys delectorum. The sequence goes on along the minus strand of JADRCD010188615.1, from coordinate 16,701 downwards.
GGGAATCTCAAAGAATATCAAGATAAACTAGATACAATATTAGGATTCTGTCAGAGGAAGGGAAGTAGTAGAAGGAAGAATGTGGTTAGATGATTAGTGACAATTTGACGATTCCTAACTGAAAAATTTAAAAAAAACCCTAAATAATCAAAAATATGAGAGTTTTAAGCAAGTTTGCTTCACATAGATATTTCTATAGCATGGATGCTTAAATCATATATAAACTATTGAATCTCTATATATATTGAATATTCAAATGGATGATTTGTTTGGACAAAGGACCACATCATTCTGCTCCCCCCACACCAAACTAAATCTTGGTGTTTCACCAGTTTCCAACAAGTGTCTTTTATCCGTAGTTGGCTGCAGTCTTTATGACAGTTTGCTCTAACAAGAGTTCACAGAATGTCATGCCATACCTAACACATTTAGTATGGGAGACAAATATAGCACCAAGACTAAACATGCATTTGCTGGTGAGATTTTTGTTGTTGTTGTTGTTAAGTAGAATCAGAATGTTTCCAAAATAATTTTAATCACTTAGCAACCATTCAATTGTGCTTATATAATAAAATCTTAGCAATACCTCTGGACACTAATGCTGTGTTGAGCCTCCCTAGTTGATTCTATTTTCTGTTTGTTGAAACACACAATGTTTAGAAGTTGCTATTTATGTCCTGATGGGCCCAGACAATTGGGAGACTCATATTTCAAATATTTTTGAGTGTTATGTAAATCGCCTCTTTCATTTTTCATTTTAATTCATATCATTTTCTTTTCATAACATGTCTGTGAGTATTGTTTATTTCAATAAAGTTTGATAGCAATAAACTTAGAATGAATGGATTCAAGAGCCTCCTGAACTTATACTTTATGGTATAAACAAAGGATGCCCTTGGAGAATCTTGCAAGAGCCTCTATATTCCAAGATGACAAATTCAGTTTTACCTGAACCTCTGTCATTATACTAAATTATTCATAGAAATTGTACAATGAAGTCAAATAACAATTTCTTTGAAGTGGAACAAGATGCCAAAATGCAAATTTCCTTAAATGGCTATATCATGTGTACTAAATAAAATGTGTTTTATAATACTTTGGGGTCCTCTTAAGTAAATAGAGCTGTTAAGCTAATAAAACATTGGCACAATAAAATAATCTATTTAGCAGGTTTTTAGTGGTTTTGCTAAATTGCCCTGACAAATTTGCAATCACAGGGCTTGGAATTTTTAAAAACTTAATGATTTGAATCATCATAACAGAAATTTAAATTTTTATGTTCTTATTAAATACAAACTCTCCAAATGTGACGTTTTGTGGGAACTGTTTCATCCTAAGCTTCAAGTCTGTCTAAATTACACTGGGAAACTGAGAATTGATCTTTTTAATGCCAAGATCACAATTTTGACATTTAGATATTTAATTATGAATTTTTTTCTTTAGTAATCTGTAAGTTTTATATCCCTTATTTCAAAGCATTAGTGCTTTTTGTGGTCTTTTTTAGAGAATTGATGCTGTTTATCCTGCACAATTATAGTACAAGTTAATACTTGTTAAGTAATATAGTTTCCAATTAAAACTTTTCTATGGCTTCTGCCAAAGTTCAGAATTAGAGAAATGAGCAATATTAAAGAGTCTCCTTTTTGTTTCTTACAAAAACAGAGTGATAGGTATGAAAACATGAAAATTCCTGATTTTATTTTTCCTGCATTATCTTCATATGCCATATTAAACTTCCTTCCCATTTCAGTTATGCATGTTTTTACTGTGAAGCCATCAGTGTTGTTTATTCATAGGAATCAAGTTACATACGCAAGATTAAAATTTTCTTTAAATCAATGCCTCTAGTTATTTTCCAATGACAAGAAATAGTAGAAAGAATATGCTAAAGTGTCCCCTATAAAAAGAAAATGAATGAAACCCTGCCTGCTGTCACTTAGAAATAAAAAAGGTACAGGTGCATGAGTGATGATGCATCATGTTAAAGTTCTATTGTAGCTTTTATGACCTTAAAGTTACTAAGAAGCATGAGGTATTTAAAAGAAACTTTAATTACTTGGACAAAATTCTACAGCAGAGGATGTCATAGACTCTTACTGAGAACTTACTTATTAAACTAAATGTACATGTTTTAGGGATAAATAATGTTTAATCAGTCTCCGGATTGTCCTTCCTTCAATCTCTGCTCTGTAATTTGTCTCTGCAATTCCCTCCATGAGTATTTTGTTCCCTCTTTTAAGAAGGAATGAAGTATCTACACTTTGGTCTTCCTTCTTTTTGAGTTTCTTGTGGTTTATGTATTCCGATCTTCTGGGCTAATATCCACTTATCAGAGAGAGTGCATACCATGTGTGTTCTTTTGTGACTGGGTTACTTCACTCAGGATGATACTCTCAAGATTCATTCATTTCCCTAAGAATTTCATAAATTCATTAAGTCTAGACACTATTGTGGATGCCAGCAAGTGCTGGGTGACAGGAGCCTGATATAGCTGTCTCCTGAGAGGATCTGATAGTACCAATAGAGGCTCACAGCTATCCATTGGACTGAGTACAGGGTCCCCAGAGAAGGAGCTAGAGAAAGGACCCAAGGAGCTGAAGGACTTGCAGCCCCTTAGGACAAACAACAATATGAACTAACTAGTACCCTCAGAGCTCCCATGGACTAAACCACCTACCAAAGTGTACTCATGGTGGGACTCGTGGCTCCAGCAGCATATGTATAACAGAGGATGGCCTAGTTGGTCATCAATGGGAGGAAAGGATCTTGGCCTTATGAAGGTTCTGTGCTCTACTGTAGTGGAATGCCAGGGCCAGGAAGCAGGAAAGGTGGGTTGTTGAGCAGGGGGAGAGAGGAGGGAACAGGGGTTTTTTTATTATTATTTTTTCTTTTTTTCAAAGTGGAAACTGGGAAAGGAGATATCATATGACATCTAAATAAAGAAAATATCTAATAAAAATGATGTTGAATCAGAGATGTGTACAGGCTTAAATGCTTAAGAAGTTATATGTGTTTATATCCTTTCTCTTTTGCCTTATCAGTGATTGTGTCAGTCAAAAACAACAAGACAAATAAAAAGCAAACACATTAACCAAAAGTGACAGGAATGCCTTATTTTGCTACAGTGGGGCCTTTGGAATACCTAAGTGGTAGTTTGCTTCAAGTCAATATTACTCTAAGATTTACTGGACTAAGATTTTTTTCACTACAATCTTATCCACTACTATTTTCTAAATTTACACATGCACACTGACTATGAAGTATACTTCTTAATGTATGATTAAGCACAAAAGGAGGAGGAGGAGGAGGGAGAGAAGGAGGAAGAGAAGAAGAAGAAGAAGAAGAAGAAGAAGAAGAAGAAGAAGAAGAAGCCTACATAATTTCCTAGGAATATAAGGAAGCAATCTTTAATAAAGAATCTTTACTAAACAATCTTTAGTATAAAGAACCCAAAAGATCATATATTTTAATAAAGAAAAGTAAATTCCTTTCATTTGTAAAGAATGTTGAAGCTTAAATATAATAACATGTTTTCCATGCCCAAATAATTATTTCTGAAATACTTGTTAACCTAAGGTCACATCATTAATGTAGAATGAAGGAATTGAAAATTAGGGAATGATCATAGTAGAAGGCTGATCTCTCCTCTATATATATGCCATGTAATTTGCTTTATCAAAAATAGAGATAGAATAAAAGATATGGATTGAAATGTATGATGAAATCAAACGGCATAAAAAACCCAAAGCTCTGCACGTTGTCAAAGTTCCAGCATCAAGAAAAGAACAACATCCAACTTTTCAGGGGTAAAGGAGACTGGAGTGGTTCTAAACTTCAGACACATACATATAATGGTAGCAAAGGATAAGAACACCATCAAAATAATTGCAGGAATTTAAGCTTTGGTAGTAGAAAATCATTTACTAACAGTTGGAAGGATTTAAATCAACAGTAAGTTATTCATAAGCATGTTGTTTTTGCTAACAATCACCTGGATTGAGTCCTTTTGCTCAATGAAAATCACGAGTAGGTAAGATGTTTGTCTAGTCTTGGTCATTCTATGATGCAAAATACAAAAGTCTTAGGGCCAGAAGAGCTGGCTGACCTAGAGACTTAGAGATTTCAACACCGAGAATGAGGGTTTTATTGTTCCTGTTTTTGAAACCAAGGACTCCTGTGTTCCTTCTGAGGTGGGAAACTTATTGCACCGGACTCAATATTTGGAAACTCTTATAATCCTATACCAGGGCAGGGAGGCAGGAGTGGGTGGGTGGGTGGGTGGGTCGGTGGGTGAGCACGCTCATAGAAGCAGGGGGAAGGAGGATGGGATAGGGAATTTCCGGAGGGGAAACCGGGAAATGAGATAATATTTGAAATATAAATAAATAAAATATCAAAAACATCCTCAGTTTTCAGTAGCCATGTATAGCATCAACAGGTGAAAACAGACAAGTCTACTAGTGTAACAAACACGTACAGGTTTCAAATATGGGGATCAACCTTCCCAAGAGTGGCTACTGTGATAGGTCTATGGTCGAGGATATTGGGACATATGGTATGCTTTAAGACTTGGAAGATTCCTGAGGCTCTTCCAGTAACTCAGACTCACATTTTCTCACTTCTTATGTGACAACTCTTTACCATTCTTTCATCCAACTTCTCAATCTGTCACTTGCCCTTCCTTTTCCACAGCTACCACTGCTAACATGGCCACCACCATGTTAGCACTGGCTAACACTGGCTGACACTGGCTCCTTCATAGTCATCATTGTTTGGCTTTCACTTTCTATATTCTCTCTCCATTCTGCCAGCTCAACCTCCTCTAATCATGATAAAGTTTTAGAAAGGCAATAATGTATCCCAAATAAAATAAAACATCTATCAGTAGACCTAATGTTGCAAAATCAGGTGGCTCAGCAGAAAGCCCTTAAATGAAGGCTAATTAAATAAGTGGCCTAAAGGATGTGTGTGGCAAGGCCCTTGCACTGATCTTAACATAGCATATCATGCAAATGAAGGTCGAACCTTCTACTAGACCACTACTGAGCTATCCTGGAGGTGATTTTTAATCCAGCAGTGTTTAGAGGAAGCTCAATAAACACTCATTTCAATGAGAATTTTGGCCCCTTACCAATTATTGACTATAAGCTTCTACTTCCCTGAATTAATCTATTGAGACAATGTATAGGAAAATGAATAGGAATAGAGATTCCATAGCAAGGCCCTAAAAAGTAGTGCTTTCTTTGGTTTAGTAATTTTTAAATCATTATATTTCTTTCTGAGCACGTATACATTTACCACTATTGAGTTAAAGAAAATAATGGCTTTTTGGCGTGGATAATATTTTGTTGTTAGAGACTAAATGTTTATGATTGAGAACATGGTAATGTTAGTAGTTGTGCCAATTACTTCAAGGTTATATATAACTGTGATGGCAAAATGCAAAGTGTATAATGTTGGCATTTAACAGCAATAGTTGACAATTATCACACTAAAACCTATCCATAAAGCCCAGTTTGTAATAATTCTCTATGCAATATATTAGAATTTCCATTATATTTGACAGCACAATATTTATACATTATGATCGTTTAGAAAGGAAAGTTTATTTTCTATAAGAGGATATGTATAACAGTTTCTGCCAGGGTATTAGGCAATAAAACAACACTAGTTTTATTTTTTATTTTTTTCAAATTGATGGGTAAACTGACTCTGGCATCCAAGAATTTAAACCAACAAGAACAAAATACTTTTTGTCATTACAGAAGATTCAGCTGTACAAATAGAGACAAGTCTGTGGGACTTGTAAGGTTAGGCACATGAACTTTGTGTTATAATTCTTCGCAATGCATTTGACTGCTTGCACTCTGTGCTGGTAGTAAATCTTACTTGTGTTGACAGTAAAAGTAATTGATTTGAACATTAAAACAAGCATAGTTGGGAAAAGTTTAACAGGTTACTTTTACCCCACTTCTGTACTCTCTACATTTCTCCTTAAGTAAATAAATGGGAAAAGGCAAGTAGAAGCCTAGTAGTTTAAAAATGAGACATTGGAAAGGATATTATTGCAGTTTTATAAAGGTAATACTTCAATATTTCTGATTAATTTGCATTATGGAAATTTTCACTAAAAAGTACTAATCACTCATTACTTATTAATGCTTTTCTTGTATCCTAAAAGTATACTTATAACCAACTTACACACATATTTATGCATGTGTATGAGTGTATGTGTGTGCAAATGTGTATGAGTATGTGTGTGTGTACATGCACATGTATGTGCGTGTGTGTGTGTGTGTGTGTGTATGTGTGTGTTTGTGTATGTGTGTGCACATAGGGACTGGAGAAGCACTTAAGAAATTTAGATTATTTTCTGCTCCTCAGAGTATCGTGGTTTGGTTCCAAGAATCCACATACTGTCTCACATAACCTGTAATTCCAATTCTAGAGAATCTGAGGCTGTCTTCTGGCCTCTGTGGACACAGTTCATGCAAGTGTTACACAGACTTACTTGTAGTCAAAACACTTATAGGTATTTTATAAAATTCTTCCCCAGTGTGTTTTTCAATCCCAGCACTAGGTAGAAAAAAAAAAGAGCATCTTATCTTTAGGGAACATAGGCCAGTCAAATAGAAGACCAAATTACAAGCCAGAGGGAAACAATGTCAAAAAATTGTAGCCACAACCTGAAACCACCAAGATTGACTATAGCATCCATTAATACAGAATACTTTATTTTCACAAGACTAGGTTGTTAACTAGATAAAAATATTTAGAATTAAAAAGTGGAAATGAGAAAAAATAGAGAAACAGGAAATCACAAATTCCTCAAAGAACTCCATGTGGGGGAAGGACGATGCTGAGGTATGGGGTCAGCCTGAGGAAGACCTTGAGGCCCAAGCAGAACTCTCACACATTTCTGATATCTTGTCAGACCACTTTCCTTTGCAAAAGGTTCAGAGAGAAAAATGAATCAGCTCTTTGACAAGCATGCTTTGCAACACATGCCTCCTGGTCTCTGTTTAAACTAAAATTCCATGTTGTCTTTTCACTTGTATTCACTGTGGCCAGATTAAATAAGTCATTCCTTGCTTTAAAAAATGTAGGGCAATAATTAGAGAAAGTTATTTGTTATTTTTAATATTTAATATTTTTATGAATGTATGCATGCAGTTTTTGGCACATGTATATTAATATATGGCTAAGATTATGGAAATATTTATAACAAATATAAACCAGTAGCTTTAGTGAATTTAATAATGTTTCAATTTAGTATTAAGTGCATGTAGTAAAACAAACAATTATGAACACCTTACTGGACATCTTCAGCTGGAGTGATGGCTCAGTAGTTCATAACATTTGCTGTCCTTGACAAGGACTCAAGTGCCTAACAGTAATACAGGGTGGCTCACAACTCCTATAACTCCAGCACTTTAAGAAGTTCGGAACACTCGAAGTACAATCCACAAACTACAAGAAAGGCAAGACAGAAGACCAAAATGTGGACATTTCATTCCTTCTTAAAAGGGGGAACAAAATACCCACGGAAGGAGTTGCAGAGACTGAAGGAAGGAAAATCCAGCCTGATATAGCTGTCTCTTGAGAGGCTCTGACAGTACCTGACTAATACAAAAGTAGAGGCTCACAGCCATCCATTGAACTGAGTACAGGGTCCCCAGTGAAGGAGTTAAAGAAAGGATGAAAGGAGCTGAAGGGTTTGCAGCCCCATAGGACGAACAACAATATGAACTAACTAGTACCCTCAGAACTCCCAGGGACTCAACCACCAACCAAGGACTATACATGGTGGGACTGATTGTTCTGGCAGCATGTGTATAGTAGAGGATTGCAAAGTCAGTCATCAATGGGAGGAGAGGACCTTGGCCCTGTGAAGGTTCTATACCCCAGTGTAGGGGAATGCCAGGGCCAATAAGTGGGAGAGGGTGGAGTGACAAGGAGGGGGATAGGGGAAGCAACAGGGGTTTGTTCTTGTTGTTTTTTGGTTTTTGGTTTTTGTTTTGGAGGGGAAACTGGGAAAGGAGAAGTCCTATGACATGTAAATAAAGAAAATATCTAATAATAAAAAAAAAAGAGCACACTAGCCAATAGATATCACCGGTAAAATGCTTTGACAGTAGCACAGTTTTTTTCAGGCGTTGCAGAAGTAAACAACTAAGACAATATTACGATGTCAACATCACTGTCAGCATGAAACAAAATTCAGTCTAGCTACTATTCAAACACAACAAAATATCCACTGAATAAGCTTGTCTATATTCCTGCAAATGGAGGTCAAGACTTTGGGAAAGTTAGAGATGAAAGAAACTGTTATGAAAATTTACTTGATTCATAAAGGAAACATGTTCGCATGAAGACAATTCCCTTAAAAATGTAAATTCTATATTTGTCAGAGAAACACCGGTTTTTATTTTTAGGTTTTTTCTTCCTAAATTATAATCATCTCATATTTTAGAACTGTAAAACGTTGTCTTTTTTCCTGACAATATTTGCAATATAATATGCCCTTACTTCTTAATCTGAAGTAATTAATGTGAATGTTAAACAGAAAAAATAACCTTTATAAGAAAGATTACAAAGTTATTTGAAAGAAAAAATTTAAAGAATTTTAAAATATATAAAAGTAAATCTCTAGTGTGATGTTGTCTAGTATGTTAAGCCATTTAGTAAGACTCACAAATTTCACTAAATGTCTGTATTGTATTCTTTGTGTATATTTTAGTGATGTGTGTCTAAGGCATATACAGAGAATAACTTTCAGTAGTTTGTTCTCTCCTTCTCTAGGGAATCCAGATGTCAATCTCAGATTATCAGGTTTGTCCAGCATGTACGTTTGCTCACCGAGATATCTCATGGGCTGAGAGCTGTGTGATCCTTAGACAAATAATATCTAAATAGAAAGCCTATATATAGTGATTTGACAATTATGAATTAGATGGTAAAATTAAGATGAAAATTATTCTCTCCATGAGTTCCCAATTTAAAAATATGACATTCAGAAAATGTACCCTGTTTTTTTTGTTTTGCTTTGTAAATAGAACATTTTTCATAAAACATATTTAGAATACAGTTTCCTCTCTGGGGTCTCCTTCCAGATCGTTCGTACCTCCCAGCATTTTCATCTCTATACTCCCTCTTCTCTCTCTTTAGAAAACAACCGGGGAAATTAAATGCAACAAAATAACAACAACAACAACAACAACAACAACAACAACAACGATAATAATAGAATAGACCAATGATCAAGGTAACTGTTATAAAGACAACATTTAATTGGGAATGACTTAGGGGCTAAGAATCATGGCTCCTGCCGCATATGTGGCAGATCACAGCCTTGTTGGACATCAGTGGGAGGAGTGGCCCTTGGGCCTGAGAGGGTTAATGTCCTAGTGTAGGGGAATGCCAGGACTGGAAGGTGGGAGTGGGTAGGCGAGGGAGCCCCATTGTAGAGGCAGGGGGAGAGGGGGGTTTCTGGAAGGGAGAGCTGGAAAGGGGAATAACATTTGAAATGTAAATAAAGAAAATATTCAATTTAAAAACAAAAAACAAAAAACAAAAAACAAAAAAAAAAGAGTTCAGTCCATTATCATCAAGGTGGGAGCAGGGCAGCATCCAGGCAGGCATGGTGCAGGAGCTACATGTTCTACCTCTTCATCTGAGGGCTGCTGAGAGAAAGCTCTCAACACTCACAAACATACTTTCTCCAACAAAGCCATACCTATTCCAGCAGGGCCACACCTCCAAATAGTTCCACTCTCTGGGCCAAGCATAATACAACCACAAAACGAAGGGACCATATTCTTAAAGAAATGTGACTGCCTCCCCCAGCAGAAAACAATTGCCGTAATTCTTTGGTGAGGAATTGGTACCCGTTCTATCCTCATGCCCTCTGAATGCTGGGATTTTGCATAGCTAGAACTTATGCAAGCTTATTCCACACAATCTCAACTGCTGTTAACAGGCCATGTGCATTACTATGCCAACATAATTTAGAGGGATATCTAAGCTATCAATATATCATGTGTGTGTGTGTGTGTGTGTGTGTGTGTGTGTGTGTATGCATGTGTGCATGTATTTGTGCTCAGTTATTTATTACTTATATTGTCTTGTTATTTTTCTCTTGAAATTAAATGTCTTATAGTAAGGATCGATATGAGCAAGTGTTTTTTTTTAATTAATTTATTTTTTTACACTTCATACTCCATTCCCCAACCCCGCCCCCATTCACCCTCCAATTGTTCTACATTCCACACCTCCACCCCACCCTCTGTCTCCACGTGGATACCCAAACCCCACCCCACCTGACCTCTAAACTCCCTGGGACCTCCAGTCTCTTGAGGCTTAGGTGCATCATCTCTGACTGAACACAGACCCGGAAGTCCACTACTGTATGTGTGTTGGGAGCTTCATATCAGCTGGTGTATGCTGTCTCATGTTTGAGAGATCTTGGGGGTCCAGATTAATTGAGACTGCTGGTAGTACTACATGATCACCCTTCTCCTCAGCTTCTTTCAGCCTTCCCTAATTCAACAACAGGGTTCAGCTGATTCAGTCCATTCGTTGGGTATGCAAATATCTGCATCAGACACTTTCAGCTTTTGTTGGATATTTAGGAGGGCAGTCATGATAGGTTCTTTTTTCTTCACAGCCTCAGTAATAGTATGAGACCTTAGGGGCTCCCCTTGAGCTGGATCCCACTTTGGGCCTGTGGCTGGACCTTCTCTTCCTCAGGCTCATCTCCATTTCTATCCCTGTAATTCTTTCAGACAGGAACAATTATGACTCAGAGATATGACTGTGGGATGGCAACCCCATTCCTCACTTGTTGCCCTGTCTTCCTGCTTGAGGTGGGTTCTATAAGTTCCCTCTCCTTATTGTTGGGCATTTCATCTAAGGTCTCTCCCTTTGATTCCTGAGAGTCTCTTACCTCCCAGGTCTCTGGTGCATTCTGGAGGGTCCCCTCAACCTCCTATTTCCTGAGGTTGCCTGTTTCCATTCTTTCTGCTGTCCCTCAGGGCTTTAGTCCTTTTCCCTCACCCAATACCAGATCTAGTTCCCTTCCTCCACCCCAATCCCCCCAAGTCCACTTTTCCTCCAAAGGCCCCTCCCTCCTTTCCCACTTCTGGTTGCTTTCTTCTCTCTCCCAAGTGGGACTCAGGCTTCCTCACTTGGGCACTTCAATTTGTTGAACGTTTTGTGTTCTGTGGACTGTATCTTGGGTATTCTGTACTTTCTTTTGATAATATCCACTTATTAGTAAGTACATACCATGTATGTCCTTTTGGGTCTGAGTTATCTCACTCAGGATGATAATCTCCAATTCCATCCATTTGCCTGCAAAACTCAGAATGTCATCATTCTTAATAGCTTAGTAATATTCCATTGAGTAGATGAACCACAATATTCTGTATACGTTCTTCTGAAGTGGGATATCTAGGTTGTTTCCAGCTTCTGGCTATCACAAATAAGGCTGCTATGAACATAGAGGAACACATGCCCCTGTGGCATGGTGGGACATCTTTTGGGTAAATTCCCAAGAGTAGCATAGCTGGGTCTTCAGGTAGATCTATTTCCAATTTCCTGAAGAACCTCCAGATTGATTTCCAGAGTGGTTGTACCAGTTTGCAATCCACCATCAATGGAGGAATGTTTCTCTTTATCCACATCCTCTCTAACATGTATAGTCAATTAGGTTTTAATCTTAGCCATTCTGATTGACGTAAGGTGGAATATCAGGGTCATTTTGATCTGCATTTGTCTGATCACTAAGGACTTTGAACATTTCTTTAGGTGCTTCTCAGCCATTTGAGATTCTATAGTTGTGAATTCTCAGTTTAGATCTATACCCCATTTTTTGATTGGGTTGTTTCATTTTTTGGTGATTAACTTTTTGAATTCTTTATATATTTTGGATATTAGAAATCTATTGGATGTGGGGTTAGTGAAGGTTTTTTCCCAATCTGTAGGTTGCCAATTTGTCTTATTGTCTATCTCCTTTGTCTTACAGAAGCTTTCCAGTTTCATGAGGTCCCATATATCAATTCTTGATCTTAGAGAATGGGCCATTGTAGTTCTGTTAATGAACTTTCCCCCTGTGCCAATGAGTTCAAGGCATTTCCTCACTTTCTCTTCTAATAGATTCAGTATATCAGGTTTTATATGGAGGTCCTTGATCCACTTGGACTTGAGGTTTGTACAAGGTGACAAATATGGCTCTATTTTCATTCTTTTACATAAAGACAGTCAGTTAGACCAGCACCAATTGTTGAAGATGCTTTCTTTTTTCCATTGTATATTTTTGGAGTCTTTGTCAAAGATCAAATATCTGTAATTGTGTGGTTTTATTTCTGGGTCTTCAATTCTATTCCATTGATCAACGTGTCTCTATGGCAACACCATGAAGTTTTTATCATGATTGCTCTGTAGTAAAGCTTGAGGTCTGGATGGTGATTCCCCAAGCTGTTATTTTTTGTTAAGATTTTTTTCACTATTCTGGTTTTTTTGCCTTTCCAGATAAATTTGAAAATTGTTCTTTCCATGTCTTTGAAGAATTGTGTTGGGATTTTGTGGGTATTGAATTGAATCTATAGATTGCCTTTGGTAGGATGGCCATTTTTACTCTCTTAATTCTGCCAATCCATGGGCATGGGAGATTTCTCCACTTTCTGAAATATTTTTCGATTTTTTTCTTGAGAGACTTGAAGAAGTTATTGTCATACAAGTGTTTCACTTGTTTGCTTAGAGTTATCCCAAGATATTTGATATTATTTATGGCTATTGTAAAGGGAGTTGTTTCCCTAATTTCTTTCTAAGCCTGTTTATCCTTTGTATAAAGGAGGACTACTGGTTTATTTGAGTTAATTTTATATCCAACCACCTTGCTAACATTATTTATTAGCTGGAGAAGTTCTCTGGTAGAATTTTTGGGGTTGCTTATGTATACTATCATATCATCTGCAAATAGTGATACATTTTTTTCTTCTTTACTGACTTATATCCCCTTGATCTCTTTTTGTTATCTTACTGTTCTAGCTAGCAATTTGAGTACTACATTGACTAGATATAGGGATAGTAGGCATCCTTGTCTTGTCCCCAATTTCAGTGGGATTGCTTGAAGTATGTCTCCATTTAATTTGTTATTGGATGTTGGTTTGCAGTAAATTTCTCTGTTTAGGTATGGGCCTTGAATTCTTGATCTTTCCAATATTTTTAACATGAAGGGGTTTTTTATTTTGCCAAATTCTTTTTCTGCATCAAATAAGACGATCATGTGATTTTTTTTCTTTGAGTTTGTTTATATAGTGGATTACATTAGTGGATTTTCCTATAATAAACCAACCTTGCATCTCTGGGATGAAGCCTATTTGATCATGGTGAATGATGGTTTTAATATGTTCTTGGATTTGGTTTGCAAGAATTTTATTGAGTACTTTTGCACCGATATGCATAAGCAAGTTGGGCTTGAAGTTCTCTTTTTTGGTTGAGTCCTTGTGTGATTTAGGTATCAGAGTAATTACAGCTTCACAAAATGAGTTAGGTACTGTTCCTTCTATTTCTAGTTTATGGAATAGTTTGAGGAAAATTGCTATCAGGTCTTCTTTTTAAGGTAGGGTAGAATTCTGCACTAAATCTATCTGGCCCTGGGCTTTTTCTGGTTGGGAGATTTTTAATGACTTCTTTTATTTCCTTGTGTGATATGGGCCTGTTTAGATAGTTTACTTGTTCTTGATTTAACTTTGGCATGTGGTATCTGTCTAGAAAACCATCCATTTCATCAGATTTTTCTGGTTTTGTTGAGTATAAACTTTTATAGTAGGACCTAATAATTTTTTTGAATTTTCTCTGTTTCTGTTGTTATGTTTCCCTTTTCATTTCTGATTTTATTAATTTGGATACTGCCTCTTGGCACTTTAGTTAGTTTGGCTAGGGGTTTATATATCTTCTTGATTCTCTCAAAGAATCAGCTCTTTGTTTTGCTGATTTTTTTGTATTGTTTTCTTTGTTTCAATTTGGTTGATTTCATCCCTGAATTTGAGTATTTCCTGCCTTCTACTCCTCTTGGGTGCACATCATGCTTCTTTTTGTTTTAGAGCTCTCAGGTGTGCTGTTATTAGTCTAATATCTTTCCAGTTTCTTTACCAGGGCACTTAGTGCTTTGATCTTTCCTCTTAGCACTGCTTTCATTGTATCCATAAGTTTGGGTATGATATTTCAACATTTTTATTAAATTCTAAGAAGTATTGATTTTCTTTCTTATTTCTTTCCTGACCAAGTTGTTATTGAGTAGAGAATTGTTTAGTCTCCATGTGTATGTAGGCATTCTGTTGTTTTTGCTGTTATTGAAGATCATCCTTAGGCCATGGTGACCTGATAGGATGCCTGGTATTATTTCAATCTTCTTGTATCTGTTGACAGATATGGTCAATTTTGGAGAAAGGTACCATGAGGTGCTAAGAGAAAAGTGTATTCTTTTGTTTTAGAGTGAAATGTTCTGTAGATATCTGTCAAATCTATTTGGTTCATAACCTCTCTTAATTTCACTGTGTCTCTGTTTAGTTTCTATTTCAGTGACCTGTTCATTGTTGGAAGTGGGGTGTTGAAATCTCCCATTATTATTGTGTGGGGTTCAATGTGTATCTTGAGTTTTAGTAAAGTGTTGGGTGGTGAACAGTGCACAGACACCCTGGTTCCAGTGATGGAGCCAGGAGACCTGGAGGGTGGTGACTTCCCCCTTCATGGGATTGTAGGAGTTCAGTCACACCTCCATCACCCTTGTCACAGTTATAGCTCCCACAGCCCCTCACAGGAGAGGTGTGTGGCTATCAGTCACATAAGAGCAGCACCAAGCCTTCCTACATGCAAATAAGGTTTCCAACCAAGGTTTCAGACCAAGCTAATGAGAAATACCTACTGTCAAACTCCAATTCACCCACAAAACGCTTTATAACTCCTATCCAGGGAATTAAAGGAGTGTGAGATCTACTCCATAGTCCTAGAGTTTCTGTCATAAGAGCTGTAACACTTGAGAAGTAGTCTCCTCTCCCAAGACACCACTTGTAACTCCACTACACTCCCCCTGGTTAGATGGCCTCTCTTTGGCCCAGCCAGACATGACTTGGTGCTGGGTAATTCAATGTAGGTACCCAAGAAGGTGGCATGGAGTAGATGGAGGTGGAACCAACTGTGGCAGTGGAAGAGACTTCCCCAACTGTTCCCCTCCTCTTCCCTCTGCCAGAACCCTTGCACCCATGTGGGCCACTGCCTCTGGTGCATTGGCCCACAGTAAAGCTTCTTTTATGAATTTTGGTGCTCTTGCATTTCGGACATAGATGTGTTCAGAATTGAAACTTTCTCTTGGTGGATTTTCTCCTTGATGAATATGAAATATCCTTCTTCATCACACTTGATAACTTTTGGTTGAAAGTCTATTTTATTGGATATTAGAATGGCAACTCCTGCTTGTTTCCTGGGACCATTTGTTTGAAAGACCTCAGCAAAATGCTGGATCTTGTTTGCATATTCAGTCTGTTAGCTTATACCTTTTCATAGGTGATTTGAGTCCATTAATATTGAGAGATATTAAAAAGAGATAAAACTGTTTCTGATATGTTTGTTTTTGTAGGTGGCTTTATGTCCTTGTGGCTCTCTGCTTTCGGCTTTGTTGTGAGATGCTTAAAAACTTTTCCTTTCTTTGGTGCAGGTATCTTCCTTGTGTTGGAATTTTCTTTACATGATCCTCTGTAGGGCTGGGTTGGTAGACAGATAGTAGCCTAGGCTGGCACTTGTGTTTTCTTAGAGTCTGTATTACCTCTGACCAGGCTCTTCTGACTTTCATAGTCTCGGTTGAGAAGTCTGGTATAATTCTGATAGGTCTACCTTTGTATGTTACTTGGCTCTTTTTCATTGCAGCTTTTAATATTCTTTCTTTGTTCTGTGCATTTAGTGTTCTGGTAATTATGTGACAAGAAAATTTTCTTTTCTGATTCAATTTATTTGGTGTTCTATAGGCTTCTTGTACATTTATGGCCATCTCTTTAGCTTGGGGAAGTTTTCTTCTATGATTTTGTTGAAGACATTTTCAGATCAACTGAGCTGAAAATCTTTGTTCTACTCTATTCTGATAATTCTTAGATTTGGTCTTTTCATTGTGTCCTGAATTTTCTGGATTAGGAGTTAGGAGTTTGTTTTTTTTATGTTTTGAATTTTCTTTAACAGTTGTGTCAATCTCTTCTACCATATCTTCTACACTTGAAATTCTCTCTCCTATCTCTTGTATTCTGTGGGTAATACTTATATTTGTAATATTTGTCCTTTTTCCTAGGTTTTCCATTTCTATGTTGGCCTCCATTTGTGTTTTAATTATTGTTTCTACTTCAACTTTTAGGTCTTAGATTGATTTATTCACTTCCTTCACCTGTTTACCTGTGCTTTACTATATTTCTTTCAGTGAGTTATTGGTATTCTCCTTAAAGAACTCTATTATCTACATGGGATAGGATTTTAGAACAGATTCCTGATTTTCAGGTGGGTTGGTGTATTCAGGGCTTGCTGTAGTGGGAGAACTGGGTTCTGATGATGCTCACATATTTTGGCTTCTGTTGCTTATGGCCTTGCACTGCCTTTCGTCATCTGGATATCCCTGGTGTTTTTTTGTTTTGTTTTTTTTTGTTTTTTTTTTTTTTT
>JADRCD010188613.1:8103-23197 GCA_019843815.1 Montemys delectorum | reverse complement strand
CCTATTAAAAAATGGGGCATAGAGCTAAACAAAGAATTCTCTACTGATGAACTCCAAATGGCTGAGAAACACCTAAAGAAATGTTCAATATCCTTAGTCATCAGGGAAATGCAAATCAAAACAACTCTGAGATACCACCTCACACCAGTCAGATTGGCTAGGATAAAAGACTCAGGTGACAGCAGATGCTGGAGAGGTTGTGGAGAAAGAGGAACACTACTTCACTGCTGGTGGGATTGCAAACTGGTACAACCACTCTGGAAATCAGTGTGGCGGTTCCTCTGGAAATTGGACATAGTTTTACCAGAGGACTCAGCCATACCACTCCTGGGCATATACCCACAAGATGCTCCATCATGTAATAAGGACACATGCTCCACCATGTTCATAGCAGCCTTATTTATAATAGCCAGAAACTAGAAACAACCCAGATGTCCCTCAACAGAGGAATGGATACAGAAAGTGTGGTACATCTACACAATGGAGTACTACTCAGCTATTAAAAACAATGAATTTATGAAATTCTTAGGGAAATGGATGGATCTGGAGAGTATCATCCTGAGTAATGTAACCCAATCACAAAAGAACACACATGGTATGCATTCTCTGATAAGTGGTTATTAGCCCAGAAGTTTGGAATACAGGAAGAACGACACACAAACCACAAGAAACCTACGAAGAAGGAAGACCAAAGGTGGACATTTCATTCCTTCTTAAAAAGGGGAATCAAATACCCACAGAAGGAGTGGCAGAGATTAACTATGGAGCAGAGACTGAAGGAAGGACAAGCATATAGCTATCTCCTGAGAGGCTCTGACAATACCTGACTAATACAGATGTAGAGGCTCACAGCCATTCATTGAACTGAGTATACGGTCCCCAATGAAGGAGTTAGAGAAAGGTTCTATGGAGCTAAAGGGTTTGCAGCCCCTTAGGATGAACAACAATTACTAACTAGTACTCTCAGAGCTCCCAGGGACCCAACCACCAATCAAGGACTATACAGGGTGGGACTGAATGTTCTGGCAGCATGTGTATAGAAAAGGATTGAAAATTCGGTCATCAATAGGAGGAAAGGACCTCGGCCTTGTGAAGGTTTTGTGCCCCAGTGTAGGGGAATGCCAGGGCCAATAAGTGGGAGAGGGTGGGGTGGCAGGCATGGGGAGGGGGGAGGCAAAAGGGGTTTGTTCTTGTTGTTTTTGTTTGTTTGTTTTTTTTTGGAGGGGAACCTGGGAAAGGAAAAATTTACATGTAAATAAAGAAAATATCTAATAAAAAAAATAAAATTAAATTAACTCAAACAAATCAGTGACCTTCCTCTACACAAAAGATAAACAGGCTGAGAAAGAAATTAGGGAAACAACACCCTTCACAGTAGTCATAAATAATATAAAATACTTTGGTGTGACTCTAAGTAAGTGAAAGATTTGTACAACAAAAACTTCAAGTTTTTGAAGAAAGAAATCAAAGAAGATCTCAGAAGATGGAAAGATCTCCCATGCTCATGCATTGGCAGGATTAATATAGTAAAAATGGCCATCTTGCCAAAAGCAGTCTACAGATTCAATGCAATCCCCATCAAAATTCCAAATAGATTCTTCACAGAGCTAGAAAGAGCAATTTGCAAATTCATCTGGAATAACAAAAAACCTAAGATAGCATAAACTATTCTCAACAATAAAAGAACTTCTGGTGGAATCACCACCCCTGACCTCAAGTTATAATACAGCTTACTTGTGATAAAAAACTTCATGGTATTGGTACAGTGGCAGGCGGTAGATCAATGGAATAGAATTGAAGAGCCAGAAATGAACCCACACATCTATGGTCACTTGATCTTTGAAAAAGGTACTAAAACCATCCAGCAGAAAAAAGCATTTTCAACAAATGGTGCCAGCTAAACTGGTGGTTAACACTTAGAAGAATGCAAATCAATCCATTCTTATCTCCTTGTACAAGGCTCAAGTCCAAGTGGATCAAGGACCTCTGCATAAAAACAGATACATTGAAACTAATAGAAGAGAAAGTGGGGAAGAGCCTCCAGCACATGGGCATAGGGGAAAATTTCCTGAACAGAACACCAATAGCTTATGCTCTAACATCAAGAAATGGGACCTCATAAAATTGCAAAGCTTCTGTAAGGCAAAGGACACTGTCAATAGGATAAAACACCAACCAACAGATTGGGAAAATATCTTTACCAATCCTACATCCAATAGAGGGCTTATGTCTAATATAGACAAAGAACTCAAGAGGTTAGGCTCCAGACAACCAAATAACCTTATCAAAAATGGGGTACGGAGCTAAACAAAGAATTCTCAACTGAGGAATACCAAATGGCTGAGAAACACCTAAAGAAATGTTCAACATCCTTAGTCGTCAGGGAAATGCAAATCAAAACAACCCTGAGATTCCACCTCACATAGAATGGCTAAGATCAAAAACTCAGGTGACAACAGATGCTGGAGAGGTTGTGGAGAAAGAGGAACACTCCTCCATTGCTGGTGGGACTGCAAGCTGGTACAACCACTCTGGAAATCAGTTTGGTGGTTCCTCAAAAAATTGAACATAGTTCTACCTGAGGACCCAGCAAAACCACTCCTGGACATATACTCAGAAGATGCTACAACATGTAATATGGACACATGCTCCACTATGTTCATAGCAGCCTTATTTATAATAGCCAGAAGCTGGAAAGAGCTCAGATGTCCCTCAACAGAGGAATGGATACAGAAAATGTGGTACATTTATACAATGGAGTATTACTTACCTATTAAAAAAGGTATTTAGGAAAATGGATGGATGTGGATGATATCATCCTGTGTGAAGTAACCCAATCACAAAAGAACACACATGGTATGCACTCACTGATAAGTGGATATTAGCCCAAAAGCTCAGAATACTCAAGATTCAATCCACAAACCACAAGAAGCTCAAGAAAGAAGGAAGATCAAAGTGTGGATACCTTGATCCTTATTAGAAGGGGGAACAAAATGCCCATGGAAGAAGTTGCAGAGACAGAAAGTATGGAACAAGAGACTGAAGAAAAGACCATACAGTGACTGTCCCACCTGGGACCCATCCCACATACAATCACCAAATCCAGACACTATTGTGGATGCCAGCAAGCACTGGCTGACAGGAGCCTGATATAGCTGTCTCCTGAGAGGCGTTGCCAGTTCCTGACTAATGCAGAAATAGAGGCTCACAGCCATCCATTGAACTGAGGTCCCCAATGAAGGAGCTAGAGAAAGGACCCAAGGAGCTGAAGGGGTTTGCAGCCCCATAGGAGGAACAACAATATGAACTAACCACTATCCCCCAGAGCTCCCAGGGACTAAACCACCAACTAAAGAGTACACACGGTTGTACTCATGGCTCCAGCAGCATATGTAGCAGAGGATGGCCTAGTCGGTCATCAATGGGAGGAGATGCCCTTGTTCCTGTGAAGTCTCTATACCCCAGTGTAGGGGAATGCCAGGGCCAGGAAGCGGGAGAGGGTGGGTTGGTGTGCAGGGGGAGGGGGGAGGAAATAGGAATTTTTTCAAAGGAAACATTTGAAATGTAAATAAAGAAAAACCTCTAATAAGAAAACCAAAATGTTAAGTGATTTTCGAACATTACTGGGTGACTTAAATTGGCTTAGACCTCACTTTCTACAGGAGAGCTAAAGTCTCCTTTTTTTTTGAGTGGTGATCCTGATCCTACTTCTGAAAGAGAATTTTTGGCTTCTGGCAAACAGGCTTACACTAGGTGGAGCGAGCTACTGAGCAATGTGTACAGTATATACAATATGCATGAGGATGGCTGTTTTGTTCTTTCTACTGCCCATACTCCTACAGCAGTGATATGGCAGGGTGGTCAGTTACTTTTGTTACAGCTATCTCTTTCTCCTTTTGTTGCCTTGTTATGAAGCTGATGCTTGGCTAGTACAGATGGCTTCGGAGGAACCTAGAAAGTGTTTGGCGGCAGAGCCCTCACTGATTTGAGTGCCTTTACAAAACATCAAGTTGATTGGTTATTTCAAAATATGAATACATGGGCCATTACTTTTGCACATTATCCTGGAGATAATCATTACGATAAATTATTGCAGTATGTGAATATGCATACATTAATATTCACTAAAATGATGAGACAAACTCAACTCCCAGACTGGAGTCCAGGTGCGTTTTACAGGTGGAACCTCTGATGGGCACAGTTTATGTGATTCAAGGTAAAGCATAAAAAATTTTTACTCCCTCAACTTCGGCTCAAGTTGTAGTGCTCAGGTCATTTACAACTGTATTTCGAAAGATGGATGCCTGTCCTTTTAATTTGTAAAGGAAAGTCAATATATTGCTAGAGATTTACTGTAAGTTTACTGTAGTTTACATTAATACAGCTAACAGCCAGGTTTATGGTATTTTTTCTCAAATACAAAGGTGTCTCCAAACACACAAACAACCATGTTATACAGGGCATATTCAAGCCCATGCCACACTCCCAGAGCCTCTTGCAGAAGGCAATGCTATTGCTGATAAACCCACTGAAATGATAGGTCTTTCTCAAGTTTAGCTCGTGCAACAATCACATGCTTTGCATCATCAAAATCGTCAAAGCTTCAGGAAAAATTTCAGATATCTAGGGAAGCTAAGGGACAAATTGTTTGCCAATTTGTCTCCTATCCTGAATATTATTCAATACCTCATTATGGCATTAATCCTAGAGGTCTGGTTCCCACTCATTTGTGGCAAATGGACACATGAACCTGAATTTTCTAGATTCAGATATGTACATAGATACTTTTTCAGGTTTCATTATGGGCACAGCCTAATCAGGGGAGCCCACTAAGCATATTATCTCTCATTGCTTAAAATTCTTTGCTATGGTAATACAAACTAACATGATTAAGACCAATAATGGTTCTAGGTATACAAGTCAAGCTTTCCAGTGTTTCTATACCCAACTGCCCTTTACTCATAAAACGGGTATTCCATACAATCCACAAGAACAGGGAATTGTGAGCATGCCCATGGAGTTCTAAAAATCAATTACAAAAAATAAAAAAAAGAGGTTTTGAATGCTCCTTCACAACAAAATAGTTTAAATCATGCACTTTTTGTTTCGAATTTTTTGTCCTTGGACGCTAAGGGACTCTCTGCTGCTGAACATCTCTGGTACCCTAAATCTCGGCATACTTATGCCTACATGAAATGGAAGGACCACTTACTGGCATATAGTGTGGTCCTGATTCAATATAAATATGAGGAGGGCATGTTTGTGTTCTTCCACAGGATGCTGAAAGTGCCAGGTGGCTTCCAGAGTGTTTGGTTCACTGTGTGGAAAAAGCAATTGACCAGACCCATGATGATGCTGCTGATGAGCCACTTCCTGATGTCAGCTCAAAGGGAGCTATATTAGACGCACATTCCTGACCCTCTTAATATTGCATCCCTCCCTTTGGGATGGTCTGGAGATTGGGGTGAGAGTGAATGATGTGCATCTGCTGGGACAGCCATCAGTGGGTAAGAAAGATCCAATTATGCTGATTATGGTATAGTGTTGCCAGTAAGCTTTGTTAAGAATGGAACTTCACCAGGGTGTCTCAAGATGGTCAATGCATCCTCTCAGGGGGGAGAACAAATGCTGTGCATCTGGCTGTCGAATGGAGACACATTCCCTCGTGTAAGCCCTACCTCAGTCATTTTCACCATGTGGAAAGGAGACCCATATTAACAAAAAAGACCATTCTATGGAGAACACGCTATACCAATAACATGTACTGGTATAATGTGTTCTTCTCAGACAAATATATTGTTAACTGGTCCAGAAATCAGGAAGGAACACAAGGAAGTACCTATGAATGGGAAAGAGTTCTATTAGCAGGACTATGGTGTTTAGACACTGGACTTTCATTGACTCATGTCTGGATGCTTGCCATGGCCCTGGGAGATGTTAAGCCAACTAGCACAGCTACTAAACGGAGATGGAGTGCTGGATTCAGACTGATGCCAGTGGGGAATGTACTTGCCTGAATTTCTCCACCAAATGTGCTGTTGGTAGGGAAAATTAACATTACTATGTGTGGGTCCAGATTCATTGTAACTTGCTTTGATGGTTGAAGTGGAAACTTAAAGGTTCTTAGGAAAGTCAGTTGTGTTGGAAGGTGTTTTTCTGGGACAAACATGTAAAGGAGTGTTTTTCTGAAGCAGAAACATGTGAAAAGCTAAAGCAGAACATGTGAAGGAACATTTCTCTGAAGCAGACACAGGAGAAAGGATGTTCTGCTAAAGCAAGCACGTGAAAGGACATGTGATGAAGGATTCTTCAGTAATGACATGCATGTATTGGTCCACATTATGTTGTGTAGTTGAGCTGTATTTGTTGGGACTCCACAGAGAGAAATGCACCAAAAACTCTTCTGGTGATGTGACATGGCTTTTTTTTTTTTTTTTTTTTTTTCTGATTCCATAGACTCAGGCTGATTGTCAGAGTGATGTCAGCTGAGACAAAGGCAAGAGACATTCTGAAGCAAAACCTGTGGAGGACACATGGACTATAAATAGGACTCCACAGACTGTGACAGAGGCTTGGCAGGCCTTCCTGGCAGACCTCGCTATACAATGCTTGTTGGTCTCGCATCTTTTCTTATCTTCACCTCACTGAGAGAGACATAACAAAGAACTTCTCTCCTGGTCCATCCTGCTGACTCCTGCTGAGGCTGAGGTCTAGCTGTCTCTGTTAAGTTGTGCCACCACTGCAGATTCGTGTTTGTTTTCCCAACTTCACCGAGTAGGACTCCTGGCATATCTGTGAAGTGTGAATGGATCGAGCTGCCACTGCCAACCTCTCAGGAACTGAACTGCCGACTTCCTGACAATGCAGATGGGAGTTGCTACAAAGAACCTTTCTAAACAGGTCCACTTTCCCTGTATCTTTTCTTTTCCACTACCTCTGATGGTTGGTGGGCTAAAAGGGAAGGTAAAGAGTTTAAGAACCATTACTAAAAATAAACTTTGGAAAAACTAAAGTTACACTGGTCATTTCATATGGATGACTGGCTGGCTGTGGGCATGTTTTGTGGGTGACTGACAGGCTATGGGCGTATCCTGTGGATGATTGACAGGGTGTGGGTACTGCCTATAAAGTATTGACAGGATGAGAGTGCTCCCTTATGGATGTTTGACAGGCTGTGGGTTTTTCCTACAGATAATTGACAGGCTGTAGGTATTTCCTATGAAAGATTCACAGGATGTGGGTATTTCATGTGGATGATTGACAGGCAGTAGGTGTGTCCTTTGGATTATTGATTGGCTGTGGAAGTATCCTATGGATGATTGTCAGAATGTGAGGGTTGCCTATGGATAATTGATCAGCTGTGGCCATATCCTATTGATGATTGACAGGCTGCTGACATTTACTAATGATGATTGACAAGCTGTAGACATTTCCTGTGGATGACTGGCAGGCTATGGATGGTTCCTATGGATGATTGACAGTTTATGGAAGTGTCATATGGATAAATGACAGGCTGGGTCTATGTCCTATGGATAAATGGCAGGCTGTGAATGAGTTCTGTGGATGATTGACAGGCTATGGGTATTTCCTACAGATGGTAAACAGGCTGTGGGCATGCCCTATAGATGATTATGGCTCCAGGCTCTGCCACTGAATAACTGGCAGACTGTGGGCATATACTATAGACGACTGACAGGCTGTACTTCCTTTGGGAGATTGACAGGCTGTGGGCGTGTCCTGTGGGTGATTGACAGGCTGTAGGTGTGTACTGTGGATTACTGACAAGCTGTGGGCATTTCCTATATATGATTGCCAGGCTATGGGCCATGTGCTGTGGATGATTGACAGGCTGTGGGCTTTTCTTATGTATGATTAGCTAGCTGTGGGCATGACCTCTGGATAATTGACAGGATGTGTGTATTTCTTATGGAAGACTGACAGGCTGGGGGCATGTTCTGTGGATGACTGACAGTCTGTGGTGTGTCATGTGGATGAATGACAGGCTGCTAATGTTTCCAGTAGCTGAACCACAGGCTGTGGGTGTTTCCTGTGGATGACTGACAGAACGAAGGTATTTCCTATGGATGACTGACATGTTGTAGGTATTACCTGTGGATCATTGATAGGTTTTGGGCATGTCCTGTGGATGACTGACAGGCTGTGAGCATTTCCTATCGATGATTAACAGGTTGTGGGCATTATGTATGAGTGACTGAAAGGCTCTGGGCATGCCCTGTGGACAATTAACCAGCTGCAGGCATTCCCTATAAATGATTGACAGGCTGTGGGCATTTCTCTGGATGACTGACAGACTGTGGCTGTGTCCTGCTGATGATTGGCCCCAGGTATTTCATGTGGATGACCAACAGGCTGTGGCCTTCTATGGATGAGTGTTAGGCAGTTGGGCATTTACTGTGCATGAATGACAGGCTATTGGCGTTTCCTATGGACGATTGAAAGGCTGTGTGGATGTTCCATGAAATATTGACAGTTTGTCTGTGTTCAGTGTGGATGATTGACAGATTGTGCTGGTGTCCTATGGGTGACTGAGAGGCTGTGGGTGGTTCCTATATATTATTGACAGACTGAGGACATTTCCTAGGGATGATTGACAGACTGTAGTCATTTTCTCTGGATGACTGACAGACTGTGTTCCTTTCCTATGGATGATTAACAGGCTGTGGGCTGTTTCCTATGGATGATTGACATGTTATGGGTATTTTATATGGATGATAGATAGGCTGTGGGACTTTCCTGTGATGGACTGACAGACTGTGTTCATTTATGATGGATAATTGACAGGCTATGGGCGTGTCTTCTGGATGATTGATAGGCTGTGGCTGTTTTTTGTGGATGATTGACAGACTATGTGGATTTTCTATGAATGACTGACATGTTGTGGCTGTTTCCTGTGGGCTGTGGGCAAGTACTGTCTTTGAGTGTTTTGTGTGGATATTTGACAGGCTGTGTGCATGTCCTGTGGGTAATTGGCAGGGTGCAAACACGTTCTCTAGATATGTGACAGGCTAGGGGATTTCCTATGAATTACTGACAGGCTTTCGGCATGTCCTATAGATGAATGACAAGCTGAGGATACTTTCTGTGGATAACAGACATGCTGTGGGTGTACTGTAGATGAGTGACAGGCTGTGCTCGTGTCCTCTGAAGGACTGACAGGCTCTGGACATGTCCTTTGAGTGACTGACAGAGTGTGGTTGCTTTGTATGGATGATTGGCATGCTGTGTGCATGTCCTGTTAGTGATTGACAGGCTCTGGGCATTCCTTGTGGATGATTAATAGGCTGTGGAAATTTCCTATGGATTACTAGCAGGCTGCTTGTGTTTTTTATGGATGACTAACAGACTGTTTTCCTTTACTATGGATTAATGACAGGGTGTGAATATTTCTTATGGATGATTAATAGGCTCTCACGTGTACTATGTATGACTGACAGGCTTTGGCCTTGTATCCATTCCTCAGTTGAAGGGACATCTGGGTTCTTTCCAGCTCCTGGCTATTATAAATAAGGCTGCTATGAACATAGTGGAGCATGTGTCCTTGTTATATGTTGGAGCATCTTCTGGGTATATGCCCAGGAGTGGTATAGCTGGGGCCTCAGGAAGTACTATGTCCAATTTTCTGAGGAACCGCCAGACTGGTTTCCACCAGCTTGTAATCCCACCAACAGTGGAGGCATGTTCCTCTTTCTCCACATCCTCGCCAGCATCTGCTGTCACCTGAGTTTTTGATCTTAGCCATTCCAACTGGTGTGAGGAGGAATCTCAGGGTCACTTTGATTTGCATTTCCCTGGTGACTAAGGATGTTAAACGTTTCTTTAGGTGCTTCTCGGCCATTCGAGATTCCTCAGTTGAGAATTCTTTGTTTAGCTCTGTACCCCATTTTTTAATAGGGTTGTTTGGTTCTCTGGATGATTAAGGGCTTGTGGGGATTTCCTATAGATGACTGTGAGTGTTTTTCTCCTTCCAAGCAGGAGGGGGCGGTAAGAGTCAGAGGGACACTAAGATGGCACTGAGCTTCATGGTTACAGCAGAGGGAGCACTCTCTGCTTTATGAGGGTTACAGGGGTGGGAACACTCCCTTTGGGCTGAACAGGACAAATCCTAGTGCTAGAAAGCCTCACCACCAGGGTCACCGAAGATGGCAAACTCATTGTCCTCTAAGAAGAGTGCTGGGTAAGAGTGCTACACACACACACACACACACACACACACACACACCACATATTTCAAGACCCCAAGATGCAATGACAGTAACCAGACAGGAGCGATAGACATTTCATTCCTGTTGTTGGACGTATCTGGAGCTTCTTTCAGGATGGCATACTTTTCAGCGTGACCCTTAGGCCTCAGTGCACGCACTATCAAAAGCAGCAGGAGCTGTCACTATGTCCTCAGGATTTTCTGATACCTGTTTATAAGCCTGGGTTCACTCAATGTAATCCAAGACTGCTTCTGGTAGGTTTGCCCCTCAATTTTAGGAGCCCAGAAATATCAATATATAGAATTCCTTCCTGGGCCAAGTGGAGCCTATGAACTCTAAGGAAAGACTCTCTAACAGGTGTAGGTCTAGTCAAGGGATGTGATTCTGAGACCTCCTGACCATCACAGGCTCAGACTGCCTTCCATCAAAGCAGAGAGTAGGCCTCAAATGTGTGTGTGTTGGGGGTGAGGGAGTCACTAGGAGACTTTGTTCTTCCTATCTTTCTCTTTAGTTGAGGGTGAGTGGAATATGCACTCCTTGCTTGTATGCAGAAGTGTGGGTTGAATCAGGAGGGATGGATCTGAAGGTAGTACCACCTGGATGTTTTGGTATCCTAGAATTTTGTACCTTGTGAGAGCAAAGCCTCCTGTGCCCTGGCAGGCAGATCTCTGGTACCCCCTGGCATTGCTAGTATTGGATGCTGGTTTGAAATTCACAGTCACACACTTTTACACCTGGAAGTCAGGAGTCAGATGAGGCTAGATAACAGACCTGAAATTTAAGAGACCGAGGGTGAGTCCTTCCCCTGCTCTGGGGCTGGTTTCTTTTTTAAATGTGGCAGAGGAAGACCAGGTTCTTCTAGAGCATCAATGCTCTTACCCAAGACTGACCTGAGGGCTCCTGGTCAACACAGTGTAGAGAGGTGGGGTTCCCCCTGAACTATACAAACTTTCAGGTCTAGAGGACGATTGGGACTCCCTGGGGGATAAGGGTTACTGGAGGCATAGTGATTCTACACTAGCACACATTAAGCCTCTTCTTCATATTTCACTTCACGAAGTGAGATGACATTGAATTGACATTGAACCCACAGAGTCCAGAACTTTGTCCGGAAGACCACAAGTGCCTTTAGGAAAGAGCTAGAAAAGTGTTGCTACACATCTAGATGTAGTAAAGCAGGATGCTTTCTGCTTCCTGGGTCCTGAGGACAACTGGTAACTTGGGGGAGTCCATGAAGAAGGAAGGGTGATAACATTGCCCGGTGCTACCTTCTCCATATGTATGTGTGCTCTTCCTGTTCTCATGGGCTGATGTTGATTCCTCTGAGACTGGAGATCAGACTCTTTCTGTCCCAAAGCTCAGTCGGTGGTGCTCTGAAACATCTGTGAAACACAGGTGGGTACAGCTTACAGCTGGGCTCCACTGCAGCCCAGAAGATCGTGGCTCGAAGCCTGACTTCCCTGTAGCCTCCCAGCTAGACTTCTCCAGGCCTCTGCTCTGAAGATACAAATTGTGGCCTCTCCCCTTCCGTGACAGTTAAGGAAAACTAGTGCTTGCAGGGAACTGAAGATGAAGTCTGTGACAGCACCCTGAAGAAAGGAATGATCAGCATTTGAATAACTGCACAGGCTGCTACACCAGCTTTTTGTGCCACCACATCTCCCAGAGCAGCTGAGAGCAAGGTCTAATGGCCGACCTTCATGCATCCCCAAGTAGACAACCTCTCTTTCGGCTCCTCTCCCAGGCATGCTCCAGAGGACAGCAGCTGTGGCATCACTTGTCAAAGAGCCTCCTGCTGTTTGTTAGTTACTAGCCAAACACCTAATCATGGGAATGCTATTTCTCAAGTCACATCTGCGGCAGAATGCTCAGGCCAGGCAGCTTTCACTTCCCAACCTCCTCTCTACCTATATCCAGACTTCCAGTGGCCAGGCAGAAGCTTGGAGCCTGTGAGACAGAGCACAAGAGTTATGGAGAGGGCTCGACTTCCCTCTGCACTCTGCCAGTTTGGGCTCTTGCTGTCCTGTAACAGAAGATTTCAGAATGGGACTTCGCAGAAAATCAATTGTCCAGAAATTAATAAAGGCAAGTGAGTAAAATGGAACACAGTGTATACAAAATGAGCAGGCCTCGTAGGTTGGGCTCCCGTCTCTTCTTTCCCTGTCATACCTGCCATGTGCTTCCCTAAGAATGGGCACACCCAGGACAGTAGTGTGCCTCTCAGAGTCACATTTTGTCATGAATTCAATCTATGGTGGCAGATAAGATGCAAGA
Organism: Montemys delectorum; assembly: GCA_019843815.1. NCBI lineage: Eukaryota > Metazoa > Chordata > Mammalia > Rodentia > Muridae > Montemys > Montemys delectorum. The sequence goes on along the minus strand of JADRCD010188613.1, from coordinate 10,700 downwards.
ATACGCACGAGGGTAGAAGTACCCCCCCCCCCAAACCGAGCAGTCTACTAGAGGAAAGCATGGTGGGATTCTTCATGTGCACCCCTAGTCAGGAACTCTGAAGACAGCTAGATGCTCCAGTCATCTGACCCATGGCACCTAGTCTTCTTTAGGTCCTGTTTCATGGACCACCATGCCCATCACCTTTGCATCCTCGTTTGTATTTTGACTATTAGTTAACCTCCAGCATTATCTTTCCATCTTGTTTCAGGGCCCTGAGCAGTCCCAGGTCCTGTTCTACACGCCCTGTTTTGGGAAAAGTTTGTCGGTGACTCTAGGAGTGATGCCTAGTACAAGGATGATGCCTTGGAGCAAAAGCTCCAAGGAGCCAGGGACTCCACCCTCTGTTGTGGGAAATATTAAAAATAGAGACCGGCTAGTTCCCGCGCTATACCCTGCTACTCTCTGCCCCCGCAGGCTGGCTGGCTGGCTGGCCATGTTCTAGTGGGCAATGGCCGACCTGTTTTTATCTTGTGGAGACTGACTCGGAGCTCCAAAATCTCTCCACCCAGCTTGCTAGGTTCCCATTGGCTAATTGCTACCACGACAGCCCCATGCTTCAAAACCCCCATGGCCTTTGTGGTACACATCAGGCAAACCCATGCTTTGCCTTTCTCTCTTGAACCCAGATGAGCCGCCGTGTGAAGGAAAATACAACACAAACTTAGTTCAGAAACAATGGAACTCAATCGCTGGGTGCAATAACTAAAATCCTAATCTTGTAAGCCTTGTAGCGAATCCTGACGGATCCACTATTGAAACCGGGAGACACTAGTAGCTACATTTTGTCCTCTAGCTATCCCCATCCAAAAAGACTCTCTCTCCCACTTCCTCTCTTCCTCCATCCAACCTGGAAGTCCCGCCTACTCACCCAGTGATTGGCTCCTTTACTCATTAGGGGATGGTTCACAAGAAGTCACCGGAGTACTCATTCCTCCTTCACTGCTCTTCCCGGAGAGTGGAATTAGCATCAAAATGCAAGCAACCTCAGGGCTACCCATGACAATTTCCCACCTCCTGGGTTGCCTGTCCCAGCCTCACCTGTGAGAGTTTGTGCCTGGTTTTATTGAATCTTGTTATGTTATGTTATGTTATGTTATGTTATGTTATGTCATGTCATGTCATGTTGTTATGTTAATAACCTTGGGAGTCCAGCTCTTTCCTGGGGGAAGATGGGAGTTGACCTGGTTAGGGGAAGAGAGAAGGTGAGGGAGATCTGAGAGGAGTAGGGAGAGGGGAAGCTGTGGTCAAGATGTATTGTATAATAGAAAAATAAATTTGAAAATTTTAAATAAAAATGAATAAATTAATATAATATGAATAAAAAGAAAAAAGATAGTTTCAATACTACAATAACGTTAGATAGAACACTCAAATAAGAAGTTATCATACTTCAGACTTAAACTATACTTCAAATTAAAGTGGACATACCAGATATGTACAGAATAGTCTATCAACAAGTACAAAGTATACATTTGTCTAAATAGCCTATATAATCTCTAAAAGATGTCATATTCTAGGCCACAGTAAAGTCTTAAAAATTAGGAAGAAATTAATTTCATGTATCAGATCAAAAAACAGTAGAATAAAATTAGACTTATTAATGAGAGAAATTACACAAGTTCTTAGAGAATGACCATGTTACACTATTGAATGACTAGTGCCTTGTTGAAAAACCTCAGGGATACAATTTTAAAATTCTAGAATCAAAGGAAAGTAAAAGCACAGTTTACCAGAACCTTTGGGATGCAGCTAACATAGCTCCAAGAGGAAAATTTGTAGCAATGTGTGCTGACATTAAAAACAACAAACAAACAAACAAACAAACAAACAAACAAAAAACCCAACACAATCTCAAACAAATGTCCTAATGATGCATCCTGAGGTCGTAGAAAAACAAAGAAAGCAGCCACCCCACTACAAGCAGTATATGGCATGAACTAATACAGACTGGGGCAGAAACAAATGTAATAGAGATTAAGTGAATAATATAAAAACATGTCAAACAAGAGTTAGTTCTTTGGAAAATAAATAGGATTGAAAATGCACTACCCAAATTCATCAAAGATGATGGGTCCAAGATAGCAAATCAGAGATGACAGGAGAGATGCTATAAGATTTGGACAAAATCTAGAGGCTTGTTTGGGGATATGTTGAAAATACATATCCTAAAACACTTGAGAATGTAGAATAAACAGAAAATTCCACTATGAACCTACCAAAACTAAATTCGGGAACAGGCATGGTCGAGCATGCCTTTAATTTCAGTAATAGGTGGGATGCAAAGGAAGCCAAGGCTCTGTGAGTGTGAAGACAGCCTTGTCTATGCAGTGAGTTTCATGCCAATCAGTGCTCCAGTGCACCACTGTTAAATCCTTTAAAAAAAGGTGGGAGACTGTTCAGTGGGTAAGAGTGTTTATACTTGCTGCTCTTGGGGAACACCCAGCTTCTAGCACCCACATCAAGCAGTACACAACTGCCTGTAACTACAGCCACAAGGGTTCCAACTATCCATTCTAGCCACTGTGGGTTCACACACACACACACACACACACACA
>JADRCD010188612.1:0-21783 GCA_019843815.1 Montemys delectorum | reverse complement strand
AGTGTGTGTGGTACAGGAAGGCTCTGTGAGCATATGAAGTGTGTGTGGTGCAGGAAGGCTCTGTGAGCATATGAAGTATGTGTGGTACAGGAAGGCTCTGTGCGCATATGAAGTGTGTGTGGTACAGGAAGGCTCTGTGAGCATATGAAGTATGTGTGGTACAGGAAGGCTCTGTGCGTATATGAAGTGTGTGTGGTACAGGAAGGCTCTGTGAGCATATGAAGTGTGTGTGGTACAGGAAGGCTCTGTGCGTATATGAAGTGTGTGTGGTACAGGAAGGCTCTGTGAGCATATGAAGTGTGTGTGGTGCAGGCAAGGCTCTGTGAGCATATGAAGTGTGTGTGGTACAGGCAGGGTTCTGTTTCCTGTTTTGACACAAAGAACGTTGGAGAAAAATAGAGAATATACTTGTTCACAGAAGCTTTAAGTTTTCAAATGATCCTACCTATCAGATTATAATAACTGGTTACCACTCATCTGGTAGGCACTGTGCTTTCCATTCATTATCTCATTTAAGCTCACAGTAGCCTTAAAAGGTAAGTAAATCTTAGAAAATGTGTTGGCTTTCCCAAAGACTCATACTAGTGAGAGTACTTGAATCTACACTGAAGTATGCTAGATTCCAGAACATGCTCCTAATTCCTGTCCTGTATGCTCTCAAGTTTCTGTTCTCAATGTCATTCAGTGTAGTAGACAAGGTAGTGGCCAGGGGTTGCCGTGGGTAACTGAGATAGATGCATGCTGTATGCTGGCACAGAGAGGACTGTGCGTGCACTTGTAATAACTGCATAGGGATGAAAGCGGTGGCTCTGACCAGAGGTGGCACAGCAAGGTTGACAGAAGAACACACCCTATTAGAATTCAGATGGAGAGAAAGAAGTTCCCGAAGGGTCCCAGAGTCAAAGCACATTCCAAAGGCATTCCAAATGAAGCAACAATGAAGATTTGTTTCACAGTGTAACTTGGAACCTACTGCTCCTCCCCTAGGCTTCAGAGGTACCCTGGAAGGTAGGGTTGTCTCAGCCATTAGTGGGCACCATTTCCCAAGAGCAGATAGCTGAGCTGTTGCTGGTATTTATGAGCAAGTTCAGTGAGGGGAGGCTTTGTGACATAGCTGAGTCACAAAGTTTAGTGTTCAAAGTGGGTGAGAAACCATCTTTGTGGTTTTCTGTTTTAATAGCCCCAGGTTCTATTGTTTGTTTTGTTTTGTTTTGTTTTGTTTTGTTTTGTTTTGTTTTTCAAGACAGAGTTTCTTTGTGTAGCTCTGGCTGTCCTGGAACTCACTCTGTAGACCAGGCTGGCCTTGAACTCACAGAGATCCACCTGCCTCTGCCTCCCAAATGCTGGGATTAAAGGCGTGCACCACTCTCATCTGGCCTAAATTTTCTAGCACATTCCCTTCCTTGTCCCCAACAACTGTCAAAACAAACCTGCAACTGTGTTTTTGCTTAGTATTTGTATGTGTGTATAATCATGTACATATATATGTTTTTAACTGTAATCTAACTTCCTGCTTATATAGGTTACACTAGAAGAATGTAAAATTACCTTTGATTATTGCTTTATGATGAATGTTATTAATTAAATTTTACTTTATAAATCTCCATCTTTAGCAAATGCATTGCTTTAAAAAAAATTTTAAATTACATTTATTTATTTTGTGAGTATATATGGGCTTGGGTACACATGCCATAGCACATGTGTGTAAGTCAGTTCTCTCCTTCCACCATGCAGATCTGAGCCTTGGAACTTGTTCTGTACAGCAGGCTAGCTCTACATAATGATCTCTTCCCCTTAGGTTGTTGGGATTAAAAGCATGAACTAGCATGCCCAGTAAATATGTATTGCTTTTTTAGGATAATTTTAGTTCTGCTTGTTAACCCAACAGTATGGGTTTAGTAACTACCTAAAGCAGGGTATGGAAAGTGGAACATTATGGCATTGTCCTACCTTTCCCCTGTATAAATGTCAGTTTCCTTTGGGAAATCACCATTTTGAAAAGGTCGGGAGATGGGGGGGGGGCATTCTTTAGTGTAAGGTTGCTGCTAATTGGAAACTAAGTGTCTATAATCATAATTTAATTGTAATTGAAAGGAAACATTTATACATAATATCACTTTTGGTAACACAACACTGTAACACAAGTTGTGAGTTGGGGCTGGGTAGGGGACAGACTGGGAAGCTTCAAAATAGTAACTGTGCATAGTAAAATCATTTGCTAATTAAATTGCAAAGCATTTTCAAAATATTTTCTTTTCTTCATTGAATGAACTTTTTTGCCCCCATAGGCCAAAACAAATATTTTACTGTGTTTGCCAATTGCAGATTAAACCTTTGGTTTTTGTTTGTTTGTTTTTTGGTTTGGTTTGGTTTGGTTTGGTTTTTCAAGACAGGGTTTCTCTGTGTAGCCCTGGCTGCCCTGGAACTTACTCTGTAGACCAGGCTGGCCTTGAACTCAGAAATCTGCCTGTCTCTGCCTCCCAAGTGCTGGGATCAAAGGTGTGCGCCACCACTGCCCAGCTGTTTAATTGTTTTAAATGAAGTGAGAAACTGGGTGAGTTGTCAGAACCTAGTTACAGCTGGAAAGGAGTTCATAAGTACCTGCTGAAGCCTTGGCTGGCCTTCCCATGTGTCCACTCTGTGTCCTGCGCTCACAGGCTGAGTGTGGTTTCCATTCATAAAGAAATGGTAGTGAGTGTGTGAGCGTGTGCACACGTGCTCACCCACCATGGTGAGTGTGGAAGTTAAGAGGGCAGCTTCATGGAGTTGATTTTCTCTTTACATGAGTTCCAGGTCACCAGGCATATGTGAAGGTGTCTTAAGTGAGCCATCTCTCTGGCCTCAGAAACTTCATCTGTTTTTATTCTTATATTAAGGTACATTTTGGTGGCACTTCTGAAATATTACCAACATTTCTTCCCATGACTACCCCTCTGTCTCCTTCAGCTCCATGGCCATGGCCCAACAGACTATATACAAATTCTCCTTAGAACACTATTTGCTGCTGAGGAAAGTTAAGAGGCCATGTCTTTGTCAGGTAGGATCCCTGCTTCTTATCTTCTGCCTTGGCATCTAAGACAGCTCTGAAGATTGAGTTACTTTGCTACATGGATGACGTAGCATGGAGTCTAGAAATGGCTAGCAAAGAACTTCCTAAGCTGAGACCTTGCCAGATTGGACTTCTCTCTTATAATCTGTGTTGTGTCTTCAGAACCTCTCTCAGCTTCACAGTCTCACTCAGCAGAATGGCTGTGTCCTCTCAGGAGCTACAATGTTAGGAAGCCCTTAGCTGCCTGCCTTCCCAGCGCTCTGCAAAGTATCACAATCACAAAATGCCACTTGTCGCTGGCTGTCCCTTGCTTAATTCCCACTCTCTCCCTGAGTCAGCCCAATAGTGAGGATGTGGAGCCTTGGGGTTCATGTCTTGCCTTCTTAAGAGTAACATTGTACCATGTTGCCTACCATTTGTGATGCTCCTCAGTGTGGTCTCCCATCAACCTATCAGTTCTTGAGCCTTACTGTCAGTACTTGAATCATGCAGAAACACCCACGTGTCTCCGAGCCCTTGCTTTGTGTACTACTACTTGTCTTGGCGAGGGCACCAACTAGAACCAAGCTTTCCAGACTCCCACTCTTGTGACCACAGCACCAAGATCACTTGGTTACTGTTCTCTCTTCACTGCCTTGGTTTTGCTCCTTGTTCTAATGTGCGTCTCACCTTTCCAACCAGCATAGAGGCTGCTCCTGCTGCTCATGCACTTAACACAGCACTTTCGACTCTTCATAGGTATCTTGTTAATATTTGTTCATCATTAAGGAGCAAGCCATTTTTGCTATCACCTGTTATCTTTGTTCCCTGTGATAGAATTATATTTGCTAGTGTTATTTTTAGCAAAAGCAATGTGAACTATGAAACTTATACAAATACAAAGAAAAACATCATTTGAATAAAGAAAAATATGTGAACAATCATTTCAAATGAGGTATTGGTCCTGTTAATAAACATATACAAGGTACAGATGTGCAAACAAGCATTGAATGATACTGTGTCGTATTTCTACCCAGGTGTGGTCGCTCACCTGTTTACCGCTCCCGTGAAATGGCAGCTCGTGCCTTGGTCCCTTTCATTATGACAGACCAAATACCAAGTACCCTCCGTGCTCTGCTGGACTCACTCCCCAACAGCACTGACCAGTATTTCCGACAAAACCATATTCATGGAACACTTTTGCAAGTAAGTACAGTGACTTTGTGTGACTTCCACAGAACACTATAAGTTTATCTGTTTAACTTATTTATTTCTACTTCTTCATGACCAGATACCTCTCAGATATTACTTCATGCACCTCAAGTATGAACCAGTATACACTGATTTGGCAGATTATCCTGTGCATTAAATTCTGCAACATGCTTTTTCATCAAGTAATTCCTATAGAACATTCTGGCCATTTCTTACTCAACATTGTGACAGTTTGAATGAGAAATGTCACCCAGAGTCTTGGGTATTAGAATGCCTGGTCCTCAGTTGGTGGCACTGTTTGGGAAGGTTGACTCATGCCATTTCCAGTTTGCCCTCTTTGCTTCCCACTTGTGGTTCAAGATATAAACCATCAGCTTCCTGTTCCGCCTTCTGACACCTTTGTTTTGCCATCAAGGACTCTTAACTCTCTAGAACCATGAGGTCACATAAACTCTTCTAGTCATGGCCTTGGTCATAGTGTTTTATCAAAGCAGTGGAAGACCAAGCCATCTTGCTAGCTTTTATTTTAAATAAACACAGGATTTTATTGTTCTTTTTACTTAAGTCCAACAAATCAATGAGAACTAATTCGAACTGTCCTATTAAAAACCCTAACCTGGGGCTAGAGAAGTGGCTCAGTGGTTAAGAGTGCTGACTACTCTTCCAAAGGTCCTGAGTTCAAATCCCAGCAACCACATAGTGGCTCACAAACATCCGTAATGAGATCTGATGCCCTCTTCTGGGGTGTCTGAAGACAGCTACAGTATACTTACATATAATAAATAAATAAATTTAAAAAAGAAAAAAAAGAAAAGAAAAACAAAGAAAATAAATAAATAAATAAATAAATAAATAAATAAATACCCTAACCTGGTAATGGGTAGTACTGGTAAAATCTGCTGATCACATGGCTATGTGGATGCTCACCTTGGATGGATAGGGACTGATTTAGACTTCATGTCATGCTGCTAGATTAGAAGCAGAATGAGAGTTGGCCTTGAGATCCCAGGACATACTGTAAACCCGAAGTCTACACTACTGACACTAGGGACTGTGTAAAATGGTTCACAGTATGCAATTCCAGAGATGGACTTCCTGGTTCTACATCAGATATTCACCCTAACCTATAATGTAAACGTATGCCTGTAGGTGAAATGTAAGGTCGATCTGTAGTTTTGTCTTCATGACTTGGTTGTTTATCTATTCGGTAAAGATTTACTGAATGCCTACTATATACTATTGTGTCATGGTCAGAACATTAAGTCATTCCTGGTCTGGACAAAAAGCATAACAACATCAAGAACAGAAAGTAGACAATCCCAATGGAGCATGCTAGGTGATAGGTAACACATGGCAGGGCCATCCAGTTTAAGCTGGAGAAATCAGGCAAAACACCACAGAGCAGGTAGCAGTCAAACAGAGGCTGAAAATAGTTACTCAGACATGAGGAGGGAGTCTCTTAGGCAGAGAGAACATCATAGAGTAAGGTGGAAGGGAAGGCAACATGCCTGGGAACAGTAACTTCTGGATCAGACTGAAACTCCACCTCAGTGGTTCTCAGCACTTGACACACTTAAAATTAATATCTTTCAGTATTTACTTAGACAGTAAGAATGAGATATCAAAACATAAGAAAACAAAACACACACTCCTTATCACCGGGGAAGACATGCTCACAATCCTTGTAGACCCAGTAAGCCCACTTGCACATAATAAAGGAAAAGTAAAGTAAAGTACCATCTTAGAGTCATTTTAAAATAGCTCGATCCCGTGGGCCTCCTAAAAAGATCACACACACACACACACACACACACACACACACCCCAGGGTCTCAGTTCAGAGTGGATCTCAGATCCTTTGCTCTGTGTTGTGTGCTTTACAGGGTTTTGTAACTACTTGTTGGGAGGGAAGAAGTGTTTGAGGGCAGCCCCAGAGAGCAGTCCTCACCTTCCTCCTTGGTTGTGAGGCTCTCTGCTCTGGGCACCAGGGCGCTAGCCTGCAAGCTTGTAGGGTTCTTTCCCTCAGGTCGCACCTCTGGGTGTTCACCTTTGGACTGTGTATAAAGACTAGGTCCTCACGCTCTATGGCGAGGATTTTACCCACAGAACCATAGCTCCAGTCTCATCTGGTTCTTAGTGTAAAGCCATAAGCATTTAGAGCCTTTGGGTCCTCTCTTCATTCCTATGCTAAAGAGAAGCACAGGTTATCTTAGTCTTGGAAACAGGCTATAAAGGCCCAAAGATCACCATTGGTTTAGTCAAAACAAGTTAGGTTTGCGCTCTCTCTCTCTCTCTCTCTCTCTCTCTCTCTCTCTCTCTCTCTCTCTTTCTCTCCCCCTCTCTCCTCTCTCCCTCTCTCCCTCTCTCCCTCCCTCCCTCTCTCTCATTTTGTAATAAAAACAATCCCATACCATTTATTGTCGCCTGATAACAACACAAGGGCTTATAAAAATATATTAATAAATCTTTCAGACTGTGCTAGCAGAAATCACCTTTAAAACACTGTACTGCTTTCTCAACCTCTCCATGCTTGAGCATTTCTAGTTGGAAACCCTTTCTTCCATATCGTTTAGTAAAAGGCTCATGTACTCAGCAAAGCCAGTAGCGCAACCCTCTGTCAGCACACTGACTTGCTCACAGAGCTGCACTGGAATCAAAGATCTACTTTACAGCTTTCTGGAGATCAGGTTGATGGGGCGGTACCGCCACCTTCTATACCTTCTGGCCCTGGTCAAGATACACTGGTGGAAGTCACAGAGACCACTACATGAGTAGAAAAGTTGCCTCAGAAAGCCCAAGTTAGAGCTGTTGGCCCCCATCTCTGCTGCTGTTTCAAAGGAAACAGACTAGTGACAAGGAAAATAGCAAAACTGAGTCTTCAAAATGTCACACTGTCAGGAGTTAGAGTGCCGCAGTGTGAAGGTTGCAGCCATGCTGCTGGCTGAGTTCTTTCAGCAGTGGAGGTGGGGCCACTCCTCTCTCCTTCCTTGCTGGTGGGCCTCTTCAGTTAGGTGCCTCCTCCCTCCATGGCAGGCCCTGGCTGTTGCACCAAAGTGCAAGAATGGCTTATTGGGGGAAGGAGTCACAATGTGGGGTCTGAGTGTTCACTGTGTGGTCAAACAGACCTTGTAGTTACTAAGGCTGCTTCACCTGGTAGAAAAGGAGTCAAAGGTGCTTGGGTCCTTGGGTCTGTCTGCAGTGTGTCAGTGAACATCTAAAGGGTTAAGTCAGGGAGGCGTCTTCACTGCTAAATTCTTCTACATAGAGCTACCTTTGAAACCAGCAAATGCTTGCACTTGGAAAAGAGATGGTTAGGACTCGAGAGGAGTGATACTCCCCATGGGACCTTGAGAGCCAGCTAAGTAAATACAAAACTGTTAGTTTTTCAAGAGCAGGAAATCATTTTGTAATCAGAAAACAAATTCTGTCAGAGAATATTTTCTTGAATTATACATTGACTTCCTTGAAGATGTTTACATAAACATATCAAACCCCAGAGTATTTCTTCGGTATACCTTAAAGACAAAAATGTGCTGATCCCTGAGTTTCTGGGTCTGGGAAAGATTCAAATTATAGGGTGTGCATAGCCAGAACTTGTGAGTTCCTTTCCTAATCACTCAAAACCAGAGGCTCAGAATGGTAGTGCTGCGGTGGATGGAAGTGGTGCACACTGGGAAGGTGAGATTGTACAGCAGGTTCTGAAGTCGCTGTGAAGGCCAGAAGAGCCGTGACGATCACCTCACTTGAGAGCAGCTGGCAGTACCACCCATCTTTGAAGTGGAATGAACTGTTTTTCTTGCCAACACTCTTCATCTCAGGAACTTAATGTCATTACTAGGTCACTTACCACTCCTGAGAGGTTGCAGTGGCATTCAGAAAGTTCTCTTGTTGAGACCAAGTGTGGCCAACAACCCTGAGGAAAGCTTTGTTCTGATTCTTTTATATATGTAACCAATTCTTATGTATTTATGTATTTGATATTTCATAAAGAAGTATATAGCATTTGAGGGAAGAGTTTGAATTTGGGGTTTTTTCATACACCATGTCTTTTGTTGAAGTTTCTGATGGCATAATATAAAATATCGAAAATGAAAGAAAGCTCTTTCATAAAGTACACAGTTAGATGGAGCTGGTTGGAAAATGAGAAAACCATTTGTGCTGCCTGCTTGTACAATACAGTGTATTAACCATACATTGATGACTTCAGATGGCCTAGGGAGTGAGTCAGCCTAGTTTACCATGAAAGTAAAGGTAACGCTTGATTTTATTCATGCTCTTAGTGAGCCTGCAAAGTAGCAAGACAGGAACCCTTCATTCATCCATTCCCTCCCCGGTCAGAGGGAGAGGTGTACTTCACTCTAAAGCCCATGTTCTCTTTTTATAATGTGCTTCCTCCCTGCAGTTGATGAGAGTAACAGCTTTTCATGACTAGGGAAATTAAGCCAAGAGTACATCTCTTTTCTGGTTTTATCTGTTACTGGTTGGTTGGTCTCCTTAAATTGAGTGTGTTGTAATTGGTCAGCATTGGAAACAGAAATTATGTGAGTAGGTCCTAAAGGTCAAAGGACAAGTATAGAAAGACACATAGGACCTTTCCTCCCTCCACACTTCTCTTCCCTTTCTCTTTGTTTTTCTGCTTAAGTCTCCTAGCTGGAGCAGCAGGGTTCTCTATGCCTGCTCAGTCATGGTGTTCACACCCGTCATCCTGAGCCTTGGACTTGAGCAGGAGTTCTGGATCCAGGAAATGGGGAGGCTGCAAGGATGTGGTGATGATTGAGTTTAATTCAGCAAACACAGTGTGCCTGCCCTGTTCTAGATGTGCTGGAGTCAGGGGAGTAGTTTACCCCATGAGGCTCTTTCCTGCCAATGTTGGGGGCCGGAAGGTCAAGGTCCAAAGCTCAGTAAGCTCTCTGGGCAGGGGCAGAGGGGTGAGTGAAGCTGAGGTGAAAAACAGGTAGCCAGATGGCTGTGGACATGAAAGAAGACAAAAATGAGGTGGTCTCTGCTTGAGTCAGGATCTCACAAAGATGGGAGCAGCGGAGTGGAACTGAGTTGGCAAGGACAGCTTGAGGACTGAAATACAGGATAATCTTGAGTCGCTCTCTTGAAAAGAAAAGCAGAAACCTAGACAGAAGTAAAGGTGAACCAGTTTGCCCAAGTGTGGAAAGCAGCGGCTGTTGGAGGAGCTGGGATCAGACAACCATCCCTCATTGCTGTTCCCAGTCCCAAGCAATAGAAGGAAGTAGAAAGTCCAGGAGACAGACAGCCTTGCATTATATGGTTGCCTGAGTACTTATAATTAAATATAATTTAAGAATTATTTCCGTCTTTTAAAAGCATACCCATGGTAGACAGTCTTTGCTTTAAGAATTTAATATGTTTTCCATATTTCTCAACAGTACAAAATTGTGAAACATAAAACTCTCAAGTTGTCCAGAAATGACATAATACTTGATGGATCCTGTTTGGTGATTCGTGTCCATTGTTGCTTATTTTATGCTCAGAAAATACGATTTCAGACAGAAAAACAAAAGCCTGAAGTGATGGTGGTTTCAGAGCTGAGTGGATTACTTGTCAATGTAGCTAGTTTCCAGCATTGAGTCAGATGTCACTGAAAATGCTCTTATTTATGACCGGTAGTCAGGTTTGCTCTTCCCTCTTGTGGACCTGTGGTCCCAGGAAAGGAGAATGTGTAAGTGACAAAGTTGATCCCCAGTCTGGGAAGGTCTGTGGCTGAGTTTCTCCCATGGTGTGACTGTGATGTGTCAACGTCTCTGCTGACCCTGCAGTTCTCAGAGAGCAGGAGGATGGAGGGAGAGCTGGAAACTGCAAGCAGTTACTAACTTGGGAGGAAAGGCATCTGAGTTAACCCAGGAGCAGCAGAACAGTGAGTTTCTGTGGCCTTGATGTGGAAAGCACTGGATGGCATTGGGCTCTTTTTAAAAGTTAAAGAAAGACCTAGACCTTAAAATGTGCTTTGGCAATATATTGCTTTCTGGATATAAGCCCCCAAAAAGTCATTTTTAATTAATATGCTACTTCCGGGGATAAATTAATCCTTTCCTTATAAGCATTTAAAAGCTTTTATTTTGTGTATGTTACTTAGAGAACCTTCTCCAAGTGTTGGAAGATAGCCCCCAGCTGTCAGGTTCCAGAACACAGGAACCTGTTCCCCTAGCATGCCCTCATGGCTTTGCAATGTTCTGAAGGAAGGCTGAATATAAGTCAAGGCTATGTTGAACTTACAGGATAGTCACTTCCTGTTTCTCCAGGGTTAGAATGGGGCCAGGAATGGTGAAAAGTAAAGAGTAGGCCTCTATTTTCCCTGGTTGCTGAGTAGGGTACAACTATTGGACGGACTACGCATTATTGAGGACCTACAGACGTCCTTCTGGAAGGTGTGTGTTATTCCTGTCCTACTGATAGGGAAAAAAAATGAGACTGAAAGAGTTTTAGATATTCCTAAAGTTACACAAACTATAAATGGTGACAAATAGATCAGGGATTTAGTGCTAGGCTCATGTGAAGCTTTTGAGCTGTGCTGTTAACTCAGTCTTAGACTGCAGTCTGCTATATATACTGTATTCCATTATAATTGTGTGTGTCATTGTTATACTGTACTATAGTGTACTACTTCTGTGGATGAGGAAAAGAAAGTCACTGTGGGGACTTTAGGATCCCACTAGGGAAATTGGCATTGTTGGGTTATGCAAGCATTATTGATTAATGCCAGCTTTGTCTCAAGTAGATACATCAAAGAAAAGAGAGATCCTTGCTCAGGAATGTTAACTCTCAGGGATGAGGATGGAGCTCAGTTGGCAGAGTATTTTCATAGAGACTCAGAGCACTTGGATTCAATCCCCAGCACTGAATGAACCTGTAATCCCAGCACATGGAAGCTAGAGGCAGGGGGATTGGCTCAGGATCATCTTAGCTCCATAGTGAGTTCAGAGCTAACGTGGGCTACATGAGACCCTGTCTCAAAAGCCAACCAAAACAAAGAGATCAGACCTCGGCCTTGTGAAGGTTTTGTGCCCCAGTGTAGGGGAATGCCAGGGCCAATAAGTGGGAGATGGTGGGGTGGCAGGCATGGGGAGGGGGGAACAAACAGGGGTTTGTTCTTGTTTTTGTTTGTTTGTTTGTTGGAGGGGAAACTGGGAAAGGAGAAATTTACATGTAAATAAAGAAAATATCTAATAAAAAAAAATTGAGATAAAAAAAAACCAAAGAGATCAACTTTCATGGAGCTAATATTCGTATAGCAGGGAAGTAGTGGGGGAGATAAAATAATAAATAATAGCGTAATACTATAACTTAGAGTCATTATAGTGGGTGAGTTATGTACTTTCTTGGAAGCTATTAATTGCTTTGGCCCAAAACATCAGGCAGAATAAGAATGAGCAGGAGAGGTAGGCAAATGGGAACAAGTAATGAAAGGTCAGAATAGTCATTATTGAAGAGATAATGTTTGAGACTACAGAGAGGTACTAGAAAGTGAATATCTTTTCTCTTCACATTGCATGGGTCACATGGATTTGTAAGCAGGTATGCCAGATGTGTGTCAAGATGGTCTTTTCCATAGAGAAGGACCAACAAAGTGGACTTAATGGATGAACAAGACTAGTAAGGATGCCCCATTTTAGAATCCCCTAAAATGAATCCCCTCTCGGATCACAGAGAGTCACGCCTGTCTTGGATCCAGAAAAGAGAACAGTGACTATTACATCACTTCCTCTGTTCTCTAGTGAGGCCTTTCATGTGATACCTGTACCTGGGCTTATGAGATAGACAGGGAGTGAAATGGAGAATATCTCTGCTTTTATTTCGTGAATTTTTACTGAATAGTTTTTAAGTATAAATGGTTGTCCCAAGTACCGTGGAAAACACAAAAGTTTGTTTATAACATGGCCCCACCCTCAAGAAGCTGTGCTCTTCCCTGAAAAAGACGCTCTCAACTTTTTAAGCTCCACAGCAGAAGTTACGTGGCAGCATATGATATGTGCCAAAGCAGTGCCATAGTCACCACCTGAGATGAGGTGGGATAGGTTGGAATGAGGACAAAGACTTCGTAAACATTGGGGTCTAGGGTAAACCAGCATAAGAAAGCATTTTTATGGGGACATGTGCTTGACCAGTGTGTGGTTTCAGGAGTGTCTTGAGGAGATTAAGATGGAAGGGAAGGTATTTGTCAGCATGTGAAACACTAAAAATGATACTCGACTTTGAGCTTTAAAAAAGCTGTTTTAGGAAAATTAATGTACATTGAAATAATGGTAGACCACGTGAAGATTCCTACTAGTGTGCTGAGAGTGTGCATGAGAGAGTGCACAGAGGGCCCTTTAGTCAGCCCGGCCCTCACAGGAGCCAGGATCCCTCCTGCAGGCTCCCCAGAAGAGATCCTGCCTATCAGCTTGCTATCCTGCGCACCTGGTTTGTTTGGAATTACATCCTTTCCCTCAGACTCCATCAGAAACTCAATGAATCTGGAAAAGAACACTGTTACACTGTCTCACACAAAGAACTCTTTGACCATTCCAAGGAGAGGGTTTGAAGTTCATAAAGTGAAAGGAGACACAGGATCCGCCCAGATAGAATAATCTTGTACTTTTGCAAGGTCAGTTTTCATCTCCGTCTTCCCAGCCCCTCCCAATCCTTCCATTGTTATTGTTTTGAGACATTTTATTACTCAAGATAATTCTGAGTTTACTTGAGAAACCTATCAGAACAAAGCAGCACACTGTCTACAGTGTGGGGCTGTCATTTCCTGGTATTCCTATCAAGTAGCTCATAATATATGGGCCTATTATGTGATGAAAATTTGGGGGTGTTTCCTATCCAATAGAAATATTGTTTACTGCTTGTTTTTAGAAGATGCCACTCTAATGGGCAAAAAGTAACAGCTCATTGTTTTTGTTGGTGCAGCATTTGGGGATTACACAGCATGTCTACTTGTTCTATAGACTTTGGGTTCATTTAGGATGCCCAGTTTATTTGAGTTACTAAAGAACTGATTGGCTTTTAAAAGCACTATGGTTGAGAATACCGTGATAATTTGACCGTCACCTTAGAGCAGTGTTCTCAGCCTTCCTAATGCTGAAACACTTTGATACAGCTCTTCATGCTGTGGTGCCCCCAGCCATAAAGTTATTCCCTTTCTACTTCATAACTGTAATTTTGCTACTGTTATGAATTGTAAATATCTGATATGTGGGCTATCTGATATGAGTTCTTTATGACCCAGGGGCCCAAAGAAAGATTCGAGGAAACAATGCTCATTTCCTGATCTAAAGCACATGGCTGTCAAAACCGTTCTATATTACACTGCTACTGTATTTTATCGTCATACGCTTTTGGATGAAAACCTTTGCCCCATGGTACCTGTGGGTTCCCTCCATTATTCTGTGGGACAAAACAGGGTTCAGCTCTCTTAAATACTCATGATCATGAAAACCCCATTCCTGACCTAGGGATAGTCTGTGGCTCAGCAGGTTACATGAACTCTTCCTAGAGACAATGAGAAGAAATTTAGGACTGGAAATCCCAGTGGAAGCTCCAGGTTTCGCTCCTTGACTCACCCCTCAAGCCCCACCTATCCACACATACAAAGGTGCTGTGAGCATACAAGACAGTTTCTTTTAAAATTTTAAACTGTACTCCATGTCCTGTCCTAGCCTGCCTGTGAGCCACTTAAAACATGTTTTCTTGAAACTGAAGTTTGCCCTCCCCAGACTCAGGGAGCTCAGTACTTTTCTAGATCCAGGGAGAGCTTTGGAAAAAGAACACATAGAATTTTCTCACTTCCTGTGCTTGAAACCTAGATGCATTGCTGGGTGTGATTAACATCTGTCTCACTGAGTTTCTTCCAGGTGGCAGGTGGGAACCATGTGGGTAAATCTCTTAAGAATAGAGGTTCTGCTAAAAATTTAGGCAGAACATCAAAATTGGAACTAAATCATATCAGATTCTCAGATTTTTACCTCAATAAGGAGACTAGTGAATGTAGATAAGGGTGCTAAAAATGCATGGTGGGGATAGTAAATTGGAAACGTGATTCTTGAGAACTGTTATGATATGTGAAAGTAAGACTTTAAGACACTAAAATACATTCCTATCCACTCCCTCTGTCTCTCTCTGTGTGCATGTGTGTCTGTCTGTCTGTCTGCCTCCTTCTCTCCCTTTCTCCTCTCTTCTCTCCCTCTTTCTCTCTCTTTTAAAGGTGTTTTGAGACGGGGTTTCTCTGTATAGCCCTGACTGCCCTAGAACTCACTCTGTAGAACAGGCCAGCCTCAAACTCACAGAGATTTGCCTGTCTCTGAGTCCCAGGTATTGGGATTAAAGGTCACAACCACCCAGCTAACATACATTATTAGTAGTACCTCTTCTAGAAATTGTCAAATAATTACTTTGCATATCTCTGCCCTTCTGTTTGTTTGTGTGTTTAAAGAGCATGTAACTTGTGGGTGAGCATGCACCTAGCATGTCTGTGCCTCTAAGTCACAGTCCTCTAACAGTGCATATGTGGAAGGTGTGCTGCACATAGTACAATACAACTTTTGTTTTGGATAAAAAGCATCATGTAAATGGAGTTATAATTAAAGTTTCCATGTGCTATTTGATGGCCCAACCCCCACGATTCAAGTCTTTCAAAGAGGTTATAGAGGATGAGAAGGGTTTAACATGAAACTTTGTGCTCATTTATGGCAGATAGTCTTTTCTTTCTTGGACAAGAATTTCTGATATATAGTATCAGTTCCTGGTTAATGATTGTTGTCAATACTGTTCTTATAATGGAAAGCTGTATTCATTGATCAGTTTATTTGAGAAAAACATTGACATCATTGGTTTAGGCCTAGATTTTTTTAAATCTATTTTTAATAAGGATTTTTGAATGTTTTAACATTTCCTAGCCCACCATCCACCGGAGTGAAAAGGAAAGGTTAATAAAGCAAAGGAGGATTTGAACCTGTTCAGAAATAGTTCTTTGGAGCAAATCCAATCTGTGTTGTCAGAATATTAATAGTAAAATATACATGAATCAGCAGCAGCAAAGCCCAGTGATGCCCAGCAAAGAATGCAAGGGGTACCAATACTATCCAGCAGTGCCCACTGCCCATTGGGCTATACTCATGTTTTTTTAACATCACATGTTCTCTCAGGTATCTGCTGTAGTAAAACATCACTTGCCTCCAGAAAAGCACTTCTGTCTGTCCTCAGCAAACACCCTCCCATGTGTCTTCAGCGAAAGCGTCCTCTCATGAGATGGTTCTAGGGAAATGTCACATGACACCCGAGTCTCCAAAGAAGCAGAAATTTCATCTCACATCACGTCTCATTTTCAGAAGTTTAGAGAACAGAGATACATGGTAGTAATTTATATTAAAATTTATGATTGAATATACAAACTCTGCATGGATACCCACTGGCACATGCACACTTGAGCATCAGAAATTAAGCTTTTGTTCTTCTAAGGAAATGTAGAGTAAATTAGAGCTATAACAGAACCCACAGGGCGGCACAAGGTGGCAGATTTCTGAACAATTCCACAGCAGCCTCTTCCACTCGACTCTTCTGCCCTGGGCCTGTCTCCCAGGACTGCACACCTCTGCATGGGAAGGAGCACTGAACCTTTTGCACAAGGGCCTTCACGACGGTCAAGCTGCCCATTATGAATCAGCGTGTACTCTATTTGTTACTCGTTTCCTGCATGCTTACTATTTTACCAAGGAAAATGAACACAAAGTGAATGGACATGCACTCTTCCCAGCTGTGTGTCCACTCCAGAAGTTACATCTTAGTGTCAGTTTCTTAGTCAGAATGAGTCGGCATTTTCAAAATTCATATCAGGAAAGTAAGAGTAGCTTTATGGCCTTTTTTCCTGAGTGCCTGTTCTTTTCTTTTCTTTTGTTTTGTTTTTCTTTTTTTTTTTTTTATTAGATGTTTTCTTTATTTACATGTCATACAATATCTCCTTTCCCAGGTTCCCCTACAAATAAGGCCAGCCTGGTCTACAGAGTGAGTTCCAGGACAGCCAGGACTATACAGAGAAACCCTGTCAATAAATAAAATAAATAAATAAATAAATAAATAAATGAGCCAGAAAGATTTTATGGTCAGTCCAATGAACACTGAAAACTCAGGCATCTACAGGCAATGAAACATAAATGTTAGGATAGGATTTCTGAGTTTGATGTGAAACAGTTTAATTTCAATAGATTACAACTATTTATTTGTTTCTCTGGCAGAAATTCTTGCCATCTCTACTTCACAGCACCCTACAAGTTTGCAAGTAACTGAGTTAGATGTTTTGAGTGCATCTCTCTGCAACAAGGTTCCAGTCTGTAATGGTAAAATCAGATTAGGGGCTCCAGTTTTGGGTAAAGTTTTATTGAAAACTTTGCCCCTTTTTTTAACATATTTTCTATAGCTGCTTATGCTTGTAAGAAAGACCCGAGATTTGTATTATATTTATTCTCTGGCCCTTCGTAGGAAAACTTTGCTGACTACTGCCTAAAAGAATCCATGAGTCTTATACATATTTATTTTGATAACGTTATCCCATAATGGTTAATGGTTTGTATGTTATTAGAAATAGTACTGGCTTTACATTTAACTCTAAAGTTTCCATTGTGTTTATGGGGAGTAGCATTAATTTTCATGTGCTGACCTTGTGCTGTAACCCTGCCAAGTTTACTAGTCCAGTGTCCCTTAAAACCTAGGTGACTCTATCATCTACAAATGAAAGCATTTTGTTTCTGTGCAGTTACTATGCCTTTTATTTCCTGCTTTTATCTTACTGTTGTTTTATTGTACTGCCAATCACTTTCAATGTAATTGAGTAGGAGTGGTCAGAATGAACAAGCTTGTATGTCCCAATCGTAGAGCGAAAACGCTCAGTCTTTCCTCTGTGTATAGCTACATGTTTTTCTTAGATCCATTTTATCAGGTCTAAAATTTTTCATTGTACTTCATAGTTTGTTGTGAAGTTTTCATTATAAATAGACATTTGTCTTAGGTTTCTAATGCTGTAGTAAAATCACCTGACCAAAAACAACACGGGGAGGAGAGAGTCCCTTCACACCACAGTGTACTGTCTCTTTCAAGAAGGGAAACAGAGCAGGAGCCTGGAGGCAGGAGCTGGAGCAGAGACCACTGAGGACGGCAGCTTGCTGCCTTTCTCTCCCTGCTTCCTTCAGTTTGCTTCCTCCTTCGCCCCAGGACCACCCACCAAAGGTAGCAGCATCATGCACAGTGCACTAGGCCCTTCCACCTCAGCCATTACTGAAGAAAGGGCCTTACAGACTTGGGCACCAGCGGTCTGGTGGAGCCATTTTCTCAGTTGAGGTTCCTCTTCCCACAGAACTGTAGCTAATGCCAAAACTGACAAACAAAACAGAAAGGAGGGCAGTGTTGAGCTTTGTCAGATGCCTCTCCACAGTCACGGAATTCTTTCTCTTCCTTCCTCTACCTAGGTCTGGAGATCCAACCTGGGGGTCCTTATTTGTGGTGGGCACATGCTACGCCTGCACTACCTTCCCAGCTTCCTGGTTTTCACTTGTTTAGCTCTAGTGATAGTAGTGAATTAACAGGCTTCTCCAGTGTTGGCTCAACCTTGCATTGCATCTTACTGTTCCCTCTATTACTTAGTGAATTCAAGAAAACATTTTGTACTCTTCATTTTATATTCATCTACAAAGAATAAGAGTTTTACCTTGGTGAAAATTACGCTTTAAAAGGGTTAGTTACTCCTTCCCCCAATTATTCTACATATTCAGGCTAATCAAAAATGTTTTATACTACATCTTTTTTTTTTTTCCTTTTTTTTTGTTTTTCAAGACAGGGTTTCTCTGTGTAGCCCTGGCCAACCTAGAACTCACTCTGTAGACCAGGTTGGCCTGAACTCAGAAATCCACCTGCCTCTGCCTCCCAAGTGCTGGGATTAAAGGCGTGCGCCACCACTGCCTGGCCCTATACCAACCACATCTTTTAATGTATTATTTCCTCTTAGTAATTACTGAATTAGATTTACTAGTATTTTCTTTAGGTGATTTATATCTAGAAAAAAATAGGTTTTGAAAAGGAAAAATATTGCAATCCTGGAGAACAAATCTAGGACCCTTAGGATTTTAGGATACCACACCACTCTACCACTGACATATTTTCCCAAAACCCCAGTCTTTTTAAATCAAAATTTTTCATAGGAATTCTGGACCTGTTGGGATTTTGTTCTTTTTCTTTTTAATGCTATTTTTAAGCTTTTTAAAGGTTTATTTATTATGTATGTCTGTTAACCAAAGACATGCTAGGTATCCATGAAGTTTAGAAGATGTTATTAGATGGATGTGAGCCACCATGTGGTTGCTGGGAATCAAACACAGGTCCTCTATAGGAGCAAGAAGTACTCCAAACCATCAAGCCATCTCTCCAGCCCCTTGTTCTTATTCTTGAGTTATTCTCTTAGTTAGGGTTTCTATTGCTGCAATGAAACACCTTGACCAAAAGCAACTGGGGACAAAGGGGTTTACTTGGCTCACATTTCCACATCCATTGTCCATCACTGAAGGAAGTCAGGACAGGAACTCAAACAGGGCAGGAATCTGGAGGCAGGAGATAATTCAGAGGCCTCTTACTAGAATGCAGGGCTGCTGCTTACTGGCTTCCTCACATGGTCTGCTCAGCTTGCTTTCTGAGAACCAAGGACCACCAACCTGGGGATGACACCACCCACTGTGGGCTGGGCTGTCTCCCATCAGTCACTAAATAAGAAAATGCCTTAAGAGCAGGCTCTTATGAAGGTATTGTCTTAATTGAGCTTCTCTCCTTTCAGATAACTAGTTTGTTAGTCAAGTTGATATAAGACTAGCTAGCAGGGTCAACATTTATTATTCAAGCTGTATGTTGTCTACTACATTTAAAATAATGAAACTCATGATTCTTTAGCATTCTCCAATAGCATGTGTGTATGATTCTGATGCTGGAACTCCATTGAAAGTTGCCTTCTTCAATGGTGTTCATTACAAATGACTCTCCCAATCATCTTCAGGTTCAAGAAAGAAATACTACCTGATGGTCATTTGGACATTTTCTGGTAGGCTTGCTGTCTGGTGCTGGGGATTGAGCCTCACACATGTAAGCCTGTGTTTGAACACTGAACTATCTTGAGCCCCTGTTTTTGTTTTGTTTTGTTCTGTTTTCATTACTGACTGTATGAAGTAGTAAGTTAGCTCCTTTGAATAGATTTTTATTTGAAGAGATTTCTAATGCATTGGAAATTTTTCCTTATTATTTTGTCATATCCAGGACTCTGTGTTTTTAGACACTTCTATTGATGGACACACTCTTTTTTAGCTGAGTGCTTTGAAGGGATTTGATGTTGTAAGAAGGTAATCAACAAGCCATCAGAAGATGGAAGAAATATTTGTATGAGTGGTAACAAAAACCAACACTTGAATCCAGGTCTCTCACCCATCAGAAAAACGCAAGTTGTACACTCCAGGCTTGGGTCTTCTAGTCCAACCTGCCTTGGAGAAAAGAGTAGGTATTTAGACAACTGGGAAAACTAACAGAGCCTGGAAATGGTAAGTGATTTCTTAGCACAGCAGAAAGGAATAGTAAACATCCTTGCAATTAACTGGCCAGTTGTGTGTGAGCAAACAATTAATTCCGTCCACAGTCAGTAAAAGTTTACAATTAGAGAAACTTCAAAGGTCTAATTTACTTTGTCAAACAGCTGATATATTAAAGAGTAAATTCGCAAAAGAATCAGAGTTTGAAGGCACAATCAGCGGTCTCAGAAGACTCACAATTTGGATTTTTCTTCTTTGTTCATATTTTATAAGAACACTTTCTTCCTGGACCCTTTTTAATGTAGAGGAGGCTCCTCCTCTTTCCAGACAAGTGAGCACCACTGTTTACTGTGTTCTGAGCATCCAGGGCCTACTGTTAGAGACTAATGGTATTGAGAAGCTCTGCCCTTCAGCCAGGGCTTTGAAAGCATGTTACCGTACTTTAAACTAATGTGTTTAGACAAGTCTTATGTAGCTAATTAGGTGTGTTAAGACTCACAGGCCTGTCTGTACACTTTACATTTACATTTTAAAAAGCTTTACCTAGGAGTTTAGAAAATGTGTTCTCTGATTTGGCAGTGGCCTACTTTGTAATAGAGAGGATGTTCTCTATCTGAAGCTATCTGTAAGGAATGAAGCATGTGCTGAGTTGAAAACAAAGGGGATATTTTCAAATCTACCTCCAAATCACTGTGTAGAATGTTTGGCACAATTGAAATTACAGTGGCTAAAAAGAAATATGGTGTGGGTGTGACTTCAAAGCAGAGATATGGTGCTCGTTAATGGTGCTCTTTGATAGTGATGGTCTCACTTTTGTTACTGCTGTTTACCTTGGCGAGTGCTGGCATCACCTGCACAGTGGAGACTTCTGGAGAACACTAGCCTGTTCTTGTCAGTCGACGTCGTGCTAAGGGTGATGGGACGGAAGGTTTATAAATAATTTCATCTATGCATTCATTTTGCAGTCTACTGAGTTTCAGAGGTGAATCTTATCATGGGAACTAGTCAGTATTTACATTTGAAGCTTTTTGTTTTATGGAGAATTCTTTCATCCTTTTGAAAAACCTGTAACATTGAACATACCTGTGATACACCTTTTGAAATTTTGTTTTCAGTGGTCTACAGTAAATTTGCTTCCTATTTTGTTTAATTTTATGTTTTTGGACATTATATAAAGATGATATTTCATGTCTTTTGGGCTTCTAATTTCTTCTATTGCATTTAGTTCATTTATGGCTTAATCTAGAGTGGACATTATATTTTTTAATAAGTATATTTTCAAATGAGCATCCTTGAACCTTTGCAGTGCTCAGTGTAAAACTTCTATTCATTTCTGAGAAGGACATTTTGTGTATCCTTCCCTAGGAGCACCTGCTGCTTGGATTTTGTAATGAATTGTCTGATGACAATCATTAACTCTGAACTCCTCCCAGAATGGTAGTGGAGAGAGAACTGAGTCAAACAGCAGTCTATGAAGAACAAAAGGAGGTTGATTCTGGGAAACTTGGACAGTTAAACCAAGTAGAAGTTTCTAGAAATTTAACCAGATCCCTAAGCCTTCTTTCAGGCCAACATACAAGCCCAAGTTTTTATTTTCATTTTCATTACCTAATTGTGAGGGGGACTTTAAGATACTGAGCCAGCAGCTAACACCATTGGTCAGTAATAGAGCACTTACTTTGCATTCTAGAGACAATAGATGAGCGCTTCAACACACACACACACACACACACACACACACACACACACACAATGTTGAATTTTTAGAGTATTTTTTCCTTTTAATTGGATGGTGCTTTATTTAGTCAACTATTAATGGTTTTTTTAAAGATTTGATTTTTACTTATGTATATGTGTCTGTATGTGTGTATGTGCATGTGTATATGTGTCTATGTGTGTATGTGCATGTGTATATGTGTCTGTATAAATGTATGTGCATGTGTATATGTATCTGTATGTGTGTATGTGCATGTGTATATGT
>JADRCD010188610.1:17798-29103 GCA_019843815.1 Montemys delectorum | reverse complement strand
GAGGCAGAGGCAGGTGGATTTCTGAGTTCGAGGTCAGTCTGGTCTACGGAGTGAGTTCCAGGGCTACACAGAGAAACCCTGTCTCGGGGGAAAAAAAAAGATATGCATTATGCTACATTCTTACCTGTGAATAAGTGTGGGAATTTAATTGGCAAAATCACAGCTTCTTTGAGAGCCTCTTTAGCCCCCTCTAGTCCAGCTACATCATTCCACCGTATGTTAGGCTTCTCCATCACAACAGCACCTACAAGGAGGAGGACCCCAGACTGACCGATGAGCACAAGTAGACCCAAAAATGAACCCATGTCACAACCCTTCTATTACCATGGGCTCAGGCCTCTTACCCATCAATTGTTCTTGTAATTTCTTTTTCTCTGGATTATCCCCTTCGCTGTCACTGTCACTACTAAGAAAGGAAACAGAAGATCAAGTTGACCCTCCATTCTGGGAGCAAGGAGGCTCTGTAAGTGAGGCCAACTCTAGTAGCACACATGCCTATGCATGATTGTGTGTGCACTTGTTGCACTGAGTTGCTGGCTCAGGATTGGTGAGGGACAAGCAAAGAGATATCTAACTGTGAGTGCCACAATCCTCAGGAAACATTCATAACCCACTCTCCTTTCTTCGTTAAACGAATAAGGAGACTGGCAGTTGCCTTTTCCTACAGGCTGATATCAGAGGGCAGTGTGCTTCAGCTGAACTTAAAGAACACCATGTCAAGCCACTGGAATTGTCAGAGATTTTTCAGACAAAACAGACAAACAGCTGGGCAGTGGAGGCGCACACCTTTAATCCCAGCACTTGGGAGGCAGAGGCAGGAGGATTTCTGAGTTCGAGGCCAGCCTGGTCTACAGAGTGAGTTCCAGAATAGCCAGGGCTACACAGAGAAACGCTGTCTCAAAAAAAAAAAAAAAAAAAAAAAACCCAAAAAACAAACAAACAAACAAAAAACAGAGAAAACATGGAGTCACCACTCCAGAGAACTCAGGGCAAAGAAGATATGAAGCTTAAAATTACATAAAATAAAAGTTAATAAATACAAAGCTACATAATGAAACCTTGTCACAAAAAGGGGAATGTGCTCTCATGCCAACAGCCAGCTGCTGCCCAGCCTTCTTTTCCATCCTCAAACCCTCCTGCTCACCCATTTCCTGTCCCTTTCTCAACCTGTCTTTCATTCTGGGAAATCAGACAG
The DNA here is from genome assembly GCA_019843815.1 of Montemys delectorum. Taxonomy (NCBI): domain Eukaryota; kingdom Metazoa; phylum Chordata; class Mammalia; order Rodentia; family Muridae; genus Montemys; species Montemys delectorum. The sequence goes on along the minus strand of JADRCD010188610.1, from coordinate 27,908 downwards.
TTTTCTGCTTAGCGAAAGCAGCTACTGGTGTTTTTATCATGAGTAAATAGATACCCCATTAAGAAGGTACAATAGAAGTCCAAGGCAGCTTTAGCATCAAGAATGATAGCACCCCATGAAATAGGAACATGCACTTGGGGACTCTGGCTCCATGAGCTGTACACTGCAGCACACTCACCCCTTGCCTTCACTCTGATTCTCTTTGACTGGCTTCTTGCCATGTTTCTCTTTGTTTCGTAAATAATCCTTCAGCTTCTCCGCTCTGTCTAGGTACTGCATGCACTTTGCTCGAATGCTCTCCTTGGCCTTGTCACTGTGTGCTTCATCTGCAAAAGGAGAAACCCAGTGGCCTCCCTGAGTCCCATGTGCCTGCCCTCTTCCAGGGCACTGCAGCCAGGTGACCCCAAGAGTGACTCACATTTGATGGCGTGGAGGAAATACTCCACAGCATGCTGGTAGAGCCGGAGTGCCTCCTCGTAGTTCTTGGCTTTGTCCTCTTCTGTGGCTTTTGTCACCAGATCGATGGCTTTCTGGAAAGGCAAGGCGTATAGCTCAATGCTCCCCAAGGGATCCAAAAAGCCTTTGGAGTCACAAGCAGCAGGATGAGATAAGATGGGAGTTAGTGCCAGGCCTGTGGGTTTACTGGTTGCAGGCCATTACATTGCCCCACTTTCCTGCCACCAACTAGAAGGGCTTGAAAAGACAGCTGGCCTTCCTAGGGAGCTCAACGATCGGTCAGAAGCCAGCCACCACTCCATTCTGTTCTGGAGCTTGGCTAATGGAAACTGACATTAATGTCTGGGGCAGGTTCACAGAACAAGTCTGAGTCTATTTCAATGCTCCAAGGGAAATATGGACTTGTTCAGCAAAGCCAGAAACCATACTTGGTCCAGACTCCCCTCCCACCCACCACTGCAAAAAAAAAAAAAAAAAAAAAAAAAAAAAAAAAAAAAGCAGCCAGTTAAGAAAGCCCTTCATGGACCTGAAAGTTTCAATCCAACAGAAAGATTCAAAGACATCTCTAGCCCTCTCTTTTGCTCAGGTCACTCTAGAGGCAGAAGAGAATAGTTTTCTTGAACTGCCTAAAGCTGATGCCTTAGCCACATTTATTATAAACCAGTAGCTCCAGGAACAAAAGTGCCAGTGGAGGGAACTGCCTGCTGGCTCTCTAAGAACTCTGAGTGATGCCTTTGAGAGACTCAATGTCTCTGCAGGCCCACACTCTAAGCTGAACTGGAGGTCCCATACAAGCCAGTTTCAAAAACTGCAGCTTCCTAAATCCACAAAGCCTGGCCAGAATTCTCTTCCATCTGGTGTGGCACTAGGCGCCTGGCAGGCAGACCCTACTGCAGACCCCGCTCTAGCCACTGCAAACAACAACCTCCTGACCAGCTCTCGGCAGGGCCAGGCATTTGTTTAGCCATCCTCATCTGTAAGAAAGGCACACAGACAGCTCTATAGGACTGCCAGGCTGGGGTGAGGAGACAGGCCACATGAAAGGAACTCACTAGAATGAGGAGACAGGAAAAGTGAGAATGGGGACGACTGTCATGCTTTGATCCCTGCTGCCTACACACAGCATGGCCAGGTGACCCATCTTGTAGGTGAGCACACTTGTCTCCCCCCGGCAGTTCTTTATAAACCACAGAGACAGGACCTGCTCTTAGGTGGCTTCTTTTCTCAACAACCAACACCCTTAGTTCTTTGAACTTTCTACTCTGTATGTCTTGCTTAGGTCTGCCTCTTTAAAATGGAATATAGTGGGAAGGGTTAGAGGGCTGCTGAGATGGCTCAGTGGATAAAATCACTGGCTGTGCAAACCTGGAGCCCAGAGTTAAATTTCTAGAACACATGAAGGAAGGAGATACCTAATTCGTAATTCGTGAGGACAGCCCACACTCAAGGAGAACCTACTGCTCCTGAAAGTTGTCCATTGACCTCAACACACACAAATAAATGTTTAAAATTATTAAATTATTAAAATTGAAAAAACAAGGCAAAAAAGATAGTTCAGCTGTTACAAGCATTCGCTGCTCTTGTAGAGAAATCTGCTTTGAATCCCAGCTAGGGGATCAGATGCTCCCTTCTAGCCTCCCCAGGCACCTAGTAAATAAGTAGTAACAGAAGATAGATAGATAGATAGATAGATAGATAGATAGATAGGTAGGTAGGTAGATATAGCTGGGTAGTGGTGACACCTTAATCCCAGCACTCAGGAGGCAGAGGCAGGTCAGAGGCCAGCCTGGTCTACATTGCTTGTTCCACGACAGCCAAGGCCACACAGAGAAACCCTGTCTCGAAAAAGCACCCCCATTCCCAAACAACAACAACAACAAAACCCTTGTGCACAGACATACAGGCAGGCAAAACACCCCCAACAAAATAAAAGAAATATGAGTCTGGAATGATGCCATTAACGATACTTACTGCTCTTTTTTGTTTTGTTTTGAGACAGGGTCTCACTCTGTGGCTCTGACTGGCCTGGAACTCCAAATGTAAATGAGGCTGGCCTCAGCCTCCAGAGAAGTGCTAAGATAAAGAAAGGCATGTGCCACCAAGCCTGGCTGACTTGCTGCTGTTGTAGAGGCCCTTGTTTGATTCCCAGCATCCATGTAGTGGCTCAGAACTGTCTGTGACTCCAGTTCTAGAGTATCTAACACCTCCTTCTGGACAGAGAGCACCAGGCATGCAACAAGGTGCATATACACATACAGGCAAAACACATGCATAAAGATAACAAACCAAAGTGGAGGCTCAGAACAATACCTGAGGTTCCTCTACCCCTACAGAGCACGGCAGGCCTATCTCATCTCTGCTAAACACTATTCGAGCTCCTACTGGTACACTACATTTTTCTGGCAACCAGTGTTGTCTTTCACTTGCTAAGGAGGTCTTAGTTTCAAAGGAGAGAAACAGCTTTGCATAATAGGAGGTAAGGTGACAAATTAAACTGCCAGCCCTGCCACATCTCTAGTGACACCCATAGCAAAAAAGGTTTAACAAATGTGTGCTCACAGGGACCTGACAGAATTTCTGTAAAAACCCAGTCAGCTTTAGCTTTTGTGAGCTATATAATCTCTGCAGCACAAATGCAGTTACAGACAACATGAGCTAGGATATCGTCCAATAAAACTTTATTTATAGGCATCAAAATCTGAATTTCAAATTATGTCACGAAAGCCTGAAAGCCCCTTTCCCCAAGTTGTTTAAACAATGTAAATGACTGACTATGATATTAGGTCAAGCCAACCAAGTAAGACACAGAGAACCACACATTGTATGAATCCATTTAAAGAAAACTGCAGTCAGGTGGTCGTGACACATGCCTTTAATCTCAACACTCAGGAGGCAGAGATGGGTAGATCTCTTGAGTTTGAGGCCAGCCTGGCCAGCTAGGACGGCCAGGGCTACACAGAGAAACCCTGTCCCCAAAACAAAACAAAAAAACAAAAACAAAGAAAAAGACACCACGCAGAAATTGACCTGTCACCTACCTTTCGTGGTGCTAGTCTCTGGAGGAGAAAAGACATCAGTAGTACCCCTGAAGCATGCTACAGTACTGACCTGCCAGGCAAGCCATGCTCATTGCTCCAAGAGTGGCACAAAGGTTACGGGGGCCCTCAACTATGTTTGGCTTGGATCTGAGACCCGCTGTATAGCAAACAATTCAGACCTGGCACTGTAAACTTGTCAGAAGCCCATGGCTTAGGGTTACAGGCCTAAAGAAGAACCTACTACTGTTGTTTATTAGATGACAAGATGCTGAACTGCCTTCTAAATATTTACACTTCTATCCACAGATAGAATCTAGGCCAGAGAAGCTCTGTCCTCTCAGTGGTTAGCAGTTAATGCAGAGACTGAGAGTAAGTGTCTATTGAGGGCTCAGCCCTAAGTCAGACTGGATCAACCCATGTCCCCAAGGCAGAGGGGAGGAGAGAGCCAGAGGATGCGGAGGGTTGCTGTGAAATGCAGCTTACCTGCACAAGAAGAACCGCTAAGACCAAACAGCATTTAAGCAGCACTAACTGCACGCAGTGGGGTTATTCATAAACAAAGGACACAAAGGAGAGGGAGGATACTGGAGTAGGGTGTGTTGGTTGTGCCTGAGGGCTGTGGGGAAGGAGCTGGAAGTACACAAGACCCAGACTTGTTGACTTCTTGTTGACATGTGCGAAACCTCAAAGAATTGCCAGGCAGTGTCGGTGCACAACTTTAATCCCAGCACTTGGGAGGCAGAGGCAGGCGGATTTCTGAGTTCGAGGCCAGCCTGGTCTACAGAGTGAGTTCCACGACAGCCAGGGCTGCACGGAGAAACCCTGTCTTGAACTCTCCCCCTCCCCCCCAAAAAAGTCAAAGAATAAAGGAAATTACAGGGGGAAAAAAATCCGCTTCCTACCGGAGCCTGACAGCTTGAGTTCAACATCCAGGAGAGAACTGATGTCTGAATGCTACCCTGTGACCTCCCACAAGGGCAGTGGGATGGGAATGGGTGTGCTGGTACTGATATACTCATACACATGCACACTATACATATGCACGCATACATAACAAGTAAAGTGTCTAGGATAAGCAATGCCACAGACAGAGTATAGCAAATGAGACAGACGGGCTGAGGAACAATGATTAAAGGCATAAAGTTTCTTTGGTGATGATTCAAACCTCTTAAAAGCACTCGATGGTACAGTTTAAATATGTGACTGTTATAGCACGAGTGCTATCTCTTCATAAAACTGTCTCCTGTGGGCAGTGGTGGCGCACGCCTTTAATCCCAGCACTTGGGAGGCAGAGGCAGGCGGATTTCTGAGTTCGAGGCCAGCCTGGTCTACAGAGTGAGTTCCACGACAGCCAGGGCTGCACGGAGAAACCCTGTCTCGAAAAAAAGAAAAAACAAAACAAAACAAAAAACAAAAACAAAACCTGTCTCCTAAAAGTTGGATAAATATTCTTGGTTCATAGGTAGTGCTAACTCTGGCCAGGCAGGTGGGATCGATCGGTCTGAACACACACAGCAGTTTCTGCAGTGAATGGTGGGTTCTGGCTCTGAATTCCATCTAATTTCAAACCTTGTGCTGCAATTTACTCCCACTCCTGTTTCCACTTGGAGCAGCCAGCCCCCCACCCCCACCCTCCGCCTTCTGACCAGGTATGTGAATACCACTCACTCTTTGATGCTCTGGCTACAAGTCCCTTCCTTCATACAGTCTTACCTGGTCCTACCCAAGCGCTTACTTTATTAGCAAAGACTTACCAAGAACATGATATGCTGAACCTGTGTTATAATTGCTTTCCCTGAATTATTCAGTCTTTGGCCGTCTGACTACCACCGTACAAGGGCGCACTGCCTATTCTAGTGATGAGGAAATCTATCATTCCAACATCCAAAACCTAGACACACGAGTGAGTGGCAGGGCTGGGACTGAAACACAAGCCTGAGGCCTGAACATGTTTATGCTTTCTGACAGCTCTAGAATGAGCCCTTCCTTCATCCGGGCGGCGCCACCCCAGTATCACCCCGCACGACGTAGGGAATGAATGAAGGGTGGCTGGCCGAGACACCGGGGGGCTCGTTGGAAGAAGCTCAGGGGGTGCTGGGGCGCCTGGCAGGAGCGAGTGAACGGCGCTCCCGGAGCGACCTGCCGGACCCGGGCGCGCTCAGGGGGAGGAGGCGCCGCTGCAAGGCGGCAGTTCAGCCCCGGCTGCGCGTCCTGGGCTCCCGCCCGCCGGTTCGGCTTGGGCCGGGGCCCAGTGGAGACGTCCTTCGGGCTCCGAGCACAGGTGGGACGAGGCAGCCTGACAGGGACCGCCAGGCCGGGCTCCGAGGAGGCCACCGCCCGTCCGCTCCGCGGCCCGCAGGCCCTGCCGCCTCCGGCCTCCGCGGGCGCGCCGCACCCAAGTACCTGGAGGGTTGACGTTGTCATTTCATATCCTGGGTCCGCCCCACACCCCGCGGTGCTGCTTGCGGCCTCGGTCCGGCCCGGAGGAGCCGAGGTGGTGGGTCTGCCGCTTAGGAGCCCGGCAGGTCGGCTCTCGGCGCGGGCAGGGCTGCCACTAGCAGTCGGAGCCGAGTCCGAGGGTGAACGAGGAGCGCGGCCCAGAGAGGCCCAGCCCGAGTCACGCGGCTGCCGCCTAGTGGCCATGGCCCGCAACTGCAGACATCTCTCCTGCGAGAGGGGCGAGGCCTGCCGGGGGCGGGGGGCGGGGTCTGGTGCGATCCGGGTGAAGGATCCGCCCGAAGGCTAGTGAAACCCGGGAGAGGGGCGGAGCCGAGCGAGGGGTGGGGCCAACGGGGGTGGGGCCTGGTAGATCCGGGCGAGGGGCGGGGCTGGAAACCTGAGTGAGGGGCGCGGCTGGACGAGGGCAAAGATGGGAGTTAAGGGCGGCGTTGGGGCCCGGTGGGCGGGGCCTACAGAGGGCGGGTCTTGTGAGAGAGTGAGGGGCGGGGCGGAGGGAGCAAGTAGAATCTGTGGTTAGGTTAACCTAACCACAAAAGGATCCCAGCACTTGGGAGGCAGATTTCTGAGTTCGAGGCCAGCCTGGTCTACGGAGTGAGTGCCAGGACAGCCAGGGCTACACAGAGAAACCCTGTCTCAAAAAAACAAAACAAAACAAAACAACAACAAAAAGTAAACTCCCTTGAGCTGTGTTTTCCAGCTATTTAATAAGTTATGTTAATTAGTATTTATATTGTCTGACTTTAAGGGGCAATGAATGAGCTAGTGAATACACGGTGACTGCCACACTGTGGGTTCAATTCCCTGGTAATTGTTATGATAGAATGATTATGATTATTTTTGTTTTGTTTTTTCAAGACAGGTTTCACTGTGTAGCCTTCGCTGTTCCTGGAAATCAGGCTGTAGTTCAGGCTGGCCTGGAACTCAGAGAGCCACTCTGCCTTCCGAGTGCTGGAATTCAAGGCGTGTGCCACCACCAGGTTTGTCCTAGTTTTTAAATGTTAACCTTTCTGGGCTAGCGAGATGCCTCAGCAGGTAGAAGCACTTCTGCACGGAACAAATGAGCTAATATACCCAGTTCCTGCTAGGTGGAAGGAGAGAGCAGACTTCTGATAGTTGTCCTCTGATCTCCACGCTCTCGTCCACCCGAATAAACAAACAAACAAACAAATAAATAAATGTAAATTTCTAGTTTAAAATGTTAACCTTTCTACCTTTCCCTTTAGGAAATTAGTATGTTATTCATTCTGTTTTTGTGGTGCTTGCAATTGAACTTGGGGCTTCCCCCAACAATGCGGCTGAACCAACCCTCAGCACGTGAAATCTCTCTCTCCCCCCCTCTCTCCCTGACACATTCTATATTGCTAAGTATGACCTCAGATTCACTAGGTAGCTAAGGATGGCCTTGCATCTCTGAGCCAATACCTTCACATGCACTGTCTAGACATATACCCAATGTATACCTTAGGTTTTTTTTGTTTTGTTTTGTTTTACTTGGTTTTGAGACAGCCCTGGCTGTCCTGGAACTCACTCGGTAGACCAGGCTGGCCTCTGTCAGAGATCTGTCTGACTCTGCTGGGATTAAAGTTTTGGCTTACCATGCCTAGCTATTTATGTTTTTCAGACAGGGTCTCTCTCTGTGTCAGGTCCAAAGGAAACTCCGTTTCCCGGAATTCTGGCAGTTAGAGGAAAGCCAGCATTCCTTGGGAACTTGTGAAGCTGGTCCCCTCTGTCAAAGGAGCCATTCCCTTATCACTGGCAGAAGGAACATACATGACCGTCTGTGGTGCCTATCAGCAGAGCAAAGCACACTCTAGCCTCCGGGTCCTCCCCTCCCCTGAGCTTCACCAGCTCACAGGGTCCCTCCCCAGCTACTCATTTCTCCTCATAAGCCTGTGATTTCAGCTCTGTGTTCTTGCTCTTGTCTTCGTCTCTCCCTCTCTGCTCTGCTCCTGCTTCTCTTACAGTCAGATCCAGTCAGCTGGCTGTGTTCAGTCCACTGCCTTCTTCCTCAGCGCTGGGCTCTCCCAGGTGCCTCTGGCTGTTCTCTCCCTCATAGCTACAATAAAGACCATATCATGGTGGCACATATTTTTAATAATCAACACTCAGGAGCCAGAGGCAAGAGGATCTCTTGTGAGTTTGAGTACAGCCTGAACTATATAGCAAGTTCCAAGACCAAGAGGACTGCATAAAGAGACCCTGTTTCAAGAAACGGGGCTGGAGAGATGGCTCAGTGGTTAAGAGCACTGGCTGCTCTTCCAGAAGTCCTGAGTTCATGTGAAGAAACAACTATGCCAAAAAGAAAAAAATACTCCAGAAGTTCTAGAGGCTGGAGGTCCAAAACTCAAGGTAGAGCCATGCTCCCTTGAATCCTGCTAGGCAGAATCCACACTTGCTATTCTGGCTTCTGGTAGTTGCTGGACACCCTTGGTGTTCCAATGACTTGTAGATCCATCACTCCAGCTTCTGGATGCTCTATCATGTCACATGACATTACTATCCCTCCTGTGAGTCTTTCCTAACCCTAATCCTACGTTTAAAAAAAAGAAAAAGGCCAGGCGGTGGTGGCGCACGCCTATAATCACAGCACTTGGGAGGCAGAGGCAGGCGGATTTCTGAGTTCGAGGCCAGCCTGGTCTTCAGAGTGAGTTCCAGGACAGCCAGGGCTACACAGAGAAACCCTGTCTCAAAAAACCAAAAGCACTGACTGCTCTTCTGAAGGTCCTGAGTTCAAATCCCAGCAACCAGATGGTGACGCAAACCACCCGTAATGAGATCGGATGCCCTCTTCTGGTGCGTCTGAAGACAGCTGCAGTAAATTATTCTGGAGCGAGCGGGGTGGAGCAAGTGAGGCTGGCAGAGGTCCTGAGATCAACAGCAGCCACACACATGATAGCTCATGGCCATCTGTACAGCTACAGTGTACTCATATACATAAAATAAAAATAAATAAATCTTTAAAAAAAAGAAAGAAAAACAATATTACATTTAGTAGTTTGTGTATGTGTGGTGTGTGTGTGTGTGTGTGTGTGTGTGTGTGTGTGTCTGTCTGTCTGTCTGTCTATCTGTCTGTCTTCTGCCTTTGGCAGAGGCAGGCGGATTTCTGAGTTCGAGGCCAGCCTGGTCTACAGAGTGAGTTCCAGGACAGCCAGGGCTACACAGAGAAACCCTGTCTTGAAAAACCAAACCAAACAACCAAACAAACAAACAAACAAAAAAGAGTTTCAGAAAGTTATATACATCATCAAGTGTTGGTAAAGACTTCGAAAAAGAGAGTCACAGCTAGTTTTTATGTGGCCATATACAGGATTTTGGGTGGGGATTAAGTACTTTTAAAGGATGACAAGAGAATCTACGGAGACCGCAAGGCAGCTCTTGAAAGCATCAGGCAGGATTACAAGATAAGATCCCTAGAAGTAGGGATTCAACTTTATTGTAAACAAAGATTACCAGTGTTGTCTGGGGAAAAGCAAGAGGTCCTACCCAAGGTCAAATTCAGTCAGCCATCACTGTTCCTGCCATATAAGGATCTAAATTCCGAAGGAATAGGAAGTCTGAACGACAGGTTTTTTTCCTTTTCGCTTCCTTCCTTCCTTCCTTCCTTTCTTTCTTCTTTCCTTTCTCTCTCTCTCTCTCTCTCTCTCTCTCTCTCTCTCTCTTCCTTCCTTCCTCTCTCTCTCTCTCTTTTTCTTCCTTCCTTCCTTCCTTTCTTTCTTTCTTTCCTTTCTCTCTCTCTCTCTCTTCCTTCCTTCCTTCCTTCCTCTCTCTCTCTCTCTCTCTCTCTCTCTCTCTCTCGCTCTGTCTCTCCCTCCCTTCCTTCCTTCCTTCCTCTCTCTCTCTCTCTCTTCCTTCCTTCCTTCCTCTCTCTCTCTCTCTCTTCCTTCCTTCCTCTCTCTCTCTCTCTCTCTCTCGCTCTCTCTCCCTTCCTTCCTTCCTTCCTTCCTTCCTCTCTCTCTTCCTTCCTTCCTTCCTTCCTCTCTCTCTCTCTCTTCCTTCCTTTCTTTCTTCTTTCCTTTCTCTCTCTCTCCCTTCCTTCCTTCCTTTCTTTCTTCTTTCCTTTCTCTCTCTCTCTCTCTCTCTCTCTCTCTCTCCCTTCCTTCCTCTCTCTCTCTCTCTCCCTTCCTTCCTCTCTCTCTCTCTCTCTCTCTCTCTCTCT
>JADRCD010188610.1:0-17398 GCA_019843815.1 Montemys delectorum | reverse complement strand
CCTCTCTCTCTCTCTCCCTTCCTTCCTCTCTCTCTCTCTCTCTCTTTCTTCCACAGTAAATGGTATTAACTATGCAGGAACTTGCTCTTGCTTCTCAGACAGGAAGAGGCTTTAATCAGCCTCCAGGGAAACGGATCCCTTTCCCTTCTCATGGCCCCATGATTCCTCTGTCCTATCCTGCCTTGAAATTGTGTTCACAGCTAAATGGCAGAGCGCTTTCTTAGCATGCACAAGGCCCTGGCTTATTCCCATTACTGCAAAAACCAGTAGAACAAAAACCTAATCCATCAAGTATCGGTCATTTGGAAACATAAACCCGGAACTCAAAGGAACCCTAACAAGCTAGGCTTGGTCACAGGTCCTTAATGGCCAGTCCACTGGTTCTGCTATCAGGGTCTAGCCTCTAGTTTCTGGAGAGTCATCAAACTGTGTGACATCTCTCTCTGGGAAGAGACAAACTCCCCGTCTGCTTAGTGCCAGCTTTGTCCTTCTTCCAGCATGAGATTCTCAGGGAAATTGTTTCAACAATCTGGAGACCATCGTTTCAATAATCTAGTAAAGCACAGGTGTGTTTAGAATATCTACACTCCTATCAGGAAGGTGCTGGGTGGGCTGAAAGGTCAAGGTCAGACTGGGCTAGCCTGGGCAACTTAAAGAGATTGTCTCTGAATAAAGAGCAAAGAGTGGGCTGGAGAGATGGCTTAGCAGGTAAGAGCACTGACTGCTCTTCTGAAGGTCCTGAGTTCAAATCCCAGCAACCACATGGTGGCTCACAACCATCCATAATGAGGTCTGACGCCCTCTTCTGGATTGTCTGAAGATAGCTACAGTGTACTTACATATAATAATAAACAAAATCTTTTTAAAAAAACAAGTAAAGAGTACTGGAGTGTTCAGTAGTAGAAATGTGTGCTTCACGTGAGTGAGGCCATAGGGCGCATAGCATGCATATACATGGGGAAAAGACAAGAGGGAGAACTAGTGCAAGTGCTGGAGGAAGGCCTGCCAGTAATTGGCACCCTCTGTATGTGTACACAGCTTGCTTTGAACTTTTGTTCTCAGTCCTCAGGAACGTGAGGGGCTCCGGGTAGCTGCAGTGGAAGACTCCAGAGGGAAAGATACTCTTCAGTGGAGAAATGGAGGGCTCTATGACCATGCCCAGCAAGTGGGAAGTGAATGGAGAAGTCTGTCAGTTAGTGCTGAGGGTCCTAGGTTGGGTGCAGCAGTGTGCTAGAGAAGGGTGCTTGTTATTGACTTCAGGTGGCTATTTCAAGCAATAAGACAGGCCATAGGTGGAGAGATGGCACAAAGGTTAAGAGGACTGACTACTCTTCCTGAGGTCCTGTGTTCAAACTCAGTAACCACATGGTGGCTCACAACCATCTGTAATGAGATCTGATGCCCTCTTCTGGGGTATCTGAAGATAGCCACAGTGTACTTACATACAATAAATCTAAAAAAAAAGAAAAAGAAAAAAATAAAGATTGGGGAGGGGTGGTGGTGGCGCATGCCTATAATCACAGCACTTGGGAGGCAGAGGCAGGTGGATTTCTGAGTTCAAGGCCAGCCTGGTCTACAGAGTGAGTTCCAGGATAGCCAGGACTACACAGAGAAACCCTGTCTTGAAAAAAGAAAAGAAAAGAAAACATAAATCTTTTTTTTTTTTTTTTTTTTTTTAAAAAAAAGACAGGCCTTGGGCAACTGTGGAGCAAAAGTATGGGGGAGATGGGGTGCTCACCAGCAGGCCTTGCTGTGGGTCTGAGGGAGTATCCTTGTAGACTCTGGGACAGGAAGGGGTCTTGCAGAACCTGGAGGACAGGAACACATTTCATATTGTGATGGCTTCTCAGTTTCCATCTGAATGTTCTCCTTGTCTAGGTACTGATGGTACAGTGTGGCCATCAGATCTGATCTCACCTGACCCTCACCTTCCACAATAACCAGGTAGAGTGTCATTTCTGTGTTTGGTCATCAGCAAAAGGGCCACAGGGAATTTCCTCTATCATGGAATTTGCCAGAAAATGCACAGGAGCAAATTAATCAATAATGAGAGCCAAAAAGAAAATAGCCTCTGCTATTGTATGAAAAGTAATCAGCGGTTTAGGGATTAGGGTCACCCTGTGAGAAATCCAACCACCAACTGCCAGTGTAAACCACTTTTTAACCAGCTTCCCTGTAAACTGGACTTTGGATCAGAGTCCTCCATCCTTCAGTTAACCAGCTTTTCCAGTAGGCACTTCCCTTACCGGAAGCCTCCTCTCTCCATCTCTCAGGCCTGCTCTGCAGCCAGACTTGGGTTGATAGCCACAGAATGCTGGGTGGAGGTGGGTGTGGGTATGGGTGGGGGCTTCATTTGCTGTTTGGATAGCCACCAGGAGTCAAGCACAAGACCCTATCTACTGGATGGAGTAATTGTTAGTTACCTAAAGAATGAGCTTGTGAGAGAGATAAGGCATTAGCACAATACCCCACATATCAGGAGTTGAAAACAGAAGTAAAAGTTAAAAGTCCCTGTAATTAGAAAGGGGTAGTGTTATGGGTACCACAAGGAAATATCATAGACTGTGTAAATGTGTGTGTTTTTAAAACAAGATCTCACTATGCAAAGCTCTGGCTGATCTGGAACTCACTATGTAGAAAAGGTTCTGCCTGCCTCCACCTTCTTCTTTTGTTTGCTTGTTTGTTTTTTCAAGACAGGGTTTCTCTGTATATCCCTGACTGTCCTGGAACTCACTCTGTAGACCAGGCTGGCCTGGAACTCAGAAATCCACCTGCCTCTGCCTCCCGTGCTGGGACTAAAGGCATGTGCCGCCACCACCCGGCCTGCCTCCACCTTCTAAGGGCTAGGATTAGCTAGGTGTGCACCATCACATCTGGCTCCAAAGTGGCTTTAACAACAGAAATGTCATTTTCTCACAGTTCTGGGGAGCATGCGTGTTTCTTTGGAGGTCTCTCCTTGACTTGTAATGGCGAGCCTCTCTCTGTTGCGTTCTCCTGTGGTTTTCCTCTACACCTATGCACTGGTCACTCAAATCCAAGGCCTCAGGGGACTGTTTTTGAAATACCAGAGCCTTGGAAGACTCCGTGGGAGCTTAGGAACTTTATTACTCGGGAAATGCCCAGTGTCGGCATCTTGCCTATTAGCAGCAGGTTTTTGCTGGAGGCTGCACTGACTGGCTTCTACCTGGTACCCCCCCTTGCCTTCCACACTCTCTTTTCCTTTTCTGTTTCAATATCTTCAAAGGAGAGAGATAGTCAGTAATCCCACCACATCAGCACAGACCTTTACAGTCTACAGAACATCTGCAAGAACAAGGCCACTTTGACTGCTTCAGAGACTGACATGAAGGTTTTCTTTAGCCTCCTTGGGCCCAAATTTCTTCATCATACAAGAATAGAGGACATATTGGGATAGAGCCCACTCTAAACAACTTATTTAATTTTATTTTTAATGTGCATGGGTGTAGAGGGGTCAGATCTCCTGGAACTGAAGTTAGAGACATTTGTGAGCTGCTATGTGGGTGCCGGGAATTGAACCTGGGTCCTCTAGGAGGCGCAGCCCGAGCCTCTTCATGACTGAGCTGTCTCCCTAGCCCCTTGAGCCCACTCTAAAAGCTTCACTCCAACTTAATCCCCTCCCTGAAGGCCTTCTAATCACATTCTGAGATTTAGCATATGAATCCTGAGAGGACGCTGTTTGGTCAGTGACAAGCATGGCCTATGGCGCCTACAGGTTGTTTGCCTTCTTCTGGCTTGACTTACCAGGCATACTCTGGTGAGTTGCTTTGCTCTCAGAGCCTGCTGTCCAGAGATCTTCCCAGGAAACACACCTTGCCCTTGGCACATTCCAAGAAAACACACAGCTGCTTCTGAGGGGCAGGTGTTCCACCTCAGCAGGCTCCCAGGTGACAGCCGGGACTCAGATGGGGAGACACCCTAGGGTCTGGAGTCAGAGCTGGGATGGGAAGGGGAGGAGGAAAAGGGGAGAGCAGGAGCTAAATTTAAGTTTTGCGGGGACTGCTGACATGACATGTTTAGATTTGAGAACTTTACATTCTTCCTCGATGTAGCAGATACTTGACTCTCAGCTCCTACCCCTTCAGTAGAACAGGAATGACTTGGAAACGCACAGTTGATTCCATTTTCTTCTTCCTCATCACAACTCTACTAGATCGGATTCTGCTAGTTCTAAGAACATTGGCTTTTATCGTAAACCCAAGCTTGGACCAGTGAACCACCTCAAGTAACCAATACAACCACTGAGAGGACAAAAACATCAGTGTCCCAGGGTTCATACTGAGACATATGCTCTTTACATTTGATATGGAATACCTTGGCCAGTGTCTTAGTCAGGGTTTCTATTCCTGCACAAACATCATGACCAAGAAGCAAGTTGGGGAGGAAAGGGTTTATTTAGCTTACTTCCACATTGCTGTTGATCACCAGGGGAAGTCAGGACTGGAACTCAAGCAGGTCAGGAAGCAGGAGCTGATGCAGAGGCCATGGAGAGATGTTTCTTACTGGCTTGCTCAGCCTGCTCTCTTATAGAACCCAAGACTTCCAGCCCAGAGATGGCACCACCCACAAGGGGCCCTACCCCCTTGATCACTAATTGAGAAAATGTCCCACAGCTGGGTCTCATGGAGGCATTTCCCCAACTAAAGCTCCTTTCTCTGTGATAACTCCAGCCTGTGTCAAGTTGACACACAAAACCAGCCAGTACAGCCAGTAATACCAGAGGCAGGAGGATCAGCATGAGTTTGAATTCAACCTGGTCCCCAGAGACCTGGTATCAAAATAGCTGGGCATGGAGAACGGTGGCGCCTGCCTAGCATCAGTGAGGCCTCCAGGCTGACATCCAGCACTGTACAATACAATGGACTAGGTTTAAATGAAGAAAGGGACCAGAGCCAGGTCCATGAGAATGAAAGGCTTCTTAACATATATCTTTATTTATTGAGAATTTTATCAATGAATAATTACTATTCTTTGTCTTGTTTTTTTTGTTTTTTTTTTTTTTTTTGGTTTTTCGAGACAGGGTTTCTCTGTGTAGCCCTGGCTGTCCTGGAATTCACTCTGTAGACCAGGCTGGCCTCGAACTCAGAGATCCGCCTGCCTCTGCCTCCCAAGTGCTGGGATTAAAGGCGGGCGCCGCCACCTGGGGGAGTCAGGTTCTCAAGAAGATTCCAGTATCAGAAGTATCAGTGTGAACTCATGGTTTCAAAACACAAGATCTATGAATAAGGACAGATGTCTCTATATATACATCCATGCACATCTTCCTTGTTCTCCTCCCCATCCCCTACTCCTCATGAGACAGGTCTCAGTGTGTAGCCCAGGCTAGCCTTGAACTCAAGATGCTCTGCCTGAGTGCTGAGATGACGTGGGAGTGTTGCCACTCACTGCTTCCTTGCTCTGTAGTAATGAATTCAACACTTAGATCATAGCTTGAATCAGGATATCAAAACAAGATGGGAGTGTGCTGGAGAAACAGCTCCGTGGTCAAAATCACTTACTGTTCTATCAGGGACTTAGGTTCTGATCTCAGGACCCCACATGAGGCAGCTCACAAGTGCCTAGAACTCCAGCTCCAAGGGATGGCATATACATCCCTCTGGCCTCTGTGAATGGATATACATGCATACAGCTGCCAAGTATATATCTGGTCCACAGGCAAAACTGAACCAAAACTGAACTAGGGCAGAATCAAACATCTGTTGGGTTTTTTCTCTCTGGCTTTCAAAACAGGATTTCTCTGTGTAGCCCTGGCTGTCCTGGAACTCACACTGTAGACCAGGCTGGCTTCAGACTTTGTAGATCAGCCTCCCTCCCGAGTGCTGGGATTCAAGGCGTACACCATCACCACCAGGCTTATTTTCATTTTTTCTTTAGATTCACTTGCAGGGTGTGTTTGTGTGTGTGTGTGTACAACATGTGTGTACACCTTCTGGGGGTCATTTTTTTCTTTCTGTTACATAGGATGTCAGGCAACTGAAATCAGAATTGGAGGTGCCTTCTTGAGTCTCTCACTGGCCCAAGTGCCTGTGTTCTTTAACTCTCAGGCACTTGATTACGAAGTGACTGAGCAACTGTCCAAGACTGGGGACTGAATAGACATGACAACCAAAGGTAACACATGGTACTGGGTATAATAGAAGGCTAGAAAGCAATGGCAGGCTCTGCAGGGGATGCGTGGCATCACCTGCATGGGATGGGTGGGGGTAACATTAGCCTTGTACTCATGCTGTTTCCTGACAAGGAGGGCCAGACTGTGGCCACCCAAAATGCCTTGGATAGTAAGATAGACATTCTTGAGGGAATTCAAGGGTAACAAGAGTGCCTGCCAAAACAGACAATTAAGATTAATGGAACAAGTGTGAAAATCACTAGTAATTAGGAGGCAGGTTTTTGGAACATACATGTGAAATTTTCAGCAGGTCTTTAGCTGCAGCCTCAGCTGCTGGGCCTCCAGCCACCATCTCAGTCCTCTCATGTTTTTGAAACTTTCCTGTAAGTCTGAAACTAGGTTCACATTTTAAAACACAAGAGACAATGTCTAAAAGCAACTTTTTATTTACAATAAAAAGGTTACAAAGGCATATATACTTATATATATATTATATATAATACCCTTAAGTTACAAATTTTCATTGTAATATACAATGCTATATGTTGATGTGCAACCCAAGGGAAGTGTTGTCTATTCATCTATATTGAGAGAATATAATAAAGCTTTTTAAAAAAAGAACACATACTGCTTTGTTTTATGTCATGGGTCTTTGATTTGGTAGCCAGAAGACTTGAGAAATTTTAAAGAAGACTTAAAAGAGGTCCTATTTAAATAAAGGTTTCTTTAAAACAAAAACAAAAACAAATGCAAAAACAAAAGCAACACCAAAACAAACAATTGGTACAAATAGTTTTGTTGTTGTTGAGGTTTTTGTGTTTGTCTGTCTGTTCTGAGGGGCAGTTTCACATGCCTGAGCTGGATGGTAGGCTTGTTATTTACTATGTAACTGTGGATGACTTCTTCCTGCCTCCCAACCTTCCAAATGAGTGCTGGGTTTACAGATGTGGCCAGCCACATCTGGTTTTCTATGGTGCTGTGGATAGAACTCAGGGCTTTCTGTATTTGAGGCAAACATCCTTCCAACTGAGTTAATCACCAACCAGCCCTACTTGAGCTAGCTTCCTAAATCTTTACACTTAACAAAAATGAGTAGTTCGAGAAAGAATACATACACGTGGGGATTAGTAGAGGGCAGGGCGTACAGGAGAAAAAAAATAGGTTATGCTCTGTAAGACTTCAGATCTGGCACCAAGGAAGAGGGATTGTTGGGGCACGGGGGCCTGCACACTTACCTCGCCCGACAGACTAACAGTAACACTGGCATCCCATACTAGGGGAGATCTGAACCCAGTGCCTGGAGTGTAAGTGAGGATCTGGGAGACTATGATTCTGCAGACCTCAGCTTTTCTCTCTCCCTAATCTACTAATTCAGAAAACACCAGCAAGGAGCTATAAAAATACCCACTGGTTCCAGGACTCAGAGGAGGAAAGCCCTTCTTTGGTCCTGAAGGACTAGGTGTGCAGCAATATCAATCTGCTGGTTTTGATAAAAACGCAGTCATTAGCACCCGACTGTAAAGGGCAGGTTTAGAGAGCGAGACACTCAAGGCGGGACTCAGCTCCAATACTTGCAAACAAGAGGAGGGAGTCGGCCACCCCCCATTACAGAGAGCTAGGAATGATTAAACATGTTTGAAAAGCTGACCTCACAGATCAATAAAAAGCAAGAGGGACTCACAGGGGCTGTCACCACAGGAAAATTCAGCCTACCTGTCTCACTTTCTCTAGGTCTCTTGCCACTGAGTTTGAATGCCAGTGTGTTCTTGAGTAAGCGGAATTGTGCTAAATTTTAGGACTTATTTGTGCACTGTATGTGTATGGGTGTTTTGTCTGCATGTGATCTGCACAGCAGAAAAGGGCATTGGATCCCATAGACAATTAGAGAGGGCTGTGACCCATCATGTAGGGGTTGGAAATCAAAGTCAGACCTCTTAAAGAGCAGCTGAGTGCTCTGACCACTGAGCCATCTCTCCACACCTGGACTCTTGCTAATTTTTAATCCAATTTAGCTGCTTATTAATGGAGAAACAGTCAAGCTATGGTGTGTATAAGGACCTTAAGAAAATAAGATGCAGCCAGCAGTGGTGACGCACACTTTTGATCCCAGGCAGAAGTAGGTAGATCTCTTGTTTAGTTTAAGGCCAGCCTGGTGTATACAGCTGTTCCAGGACAGCCAGGGTTGGTTACACAGAGACACTCTGTTTCAAAAAAGCAAAAAACAAAAAAATAAAAAACAAAACTGCCCTCCCTCCAAAGATGCTTAAATCCTAAATATGGAGATGAGTAGGTCAGTAATGTTCAGAAATAAACTTTGATGCCTATTTAAAAGAATAAAAGGGCTGGAGAGATGGCTCGGCGGTTAAGAGCACTGACTGCTCTTCCAGAGGTCCTGAGTTCAATTCCCAGCAACCACATAGTGGCTCACAACCATGAGGGATCCGATGCTCTCTTCTGGTGTGTCTGAAGACAGTGACAGTGTATTCACATATATAAAAATGGAAAAGAAGAGAGAAAAAGTCTTTCTCCCTATTAATCTACTGTTGGTAATAAAGATTAATTTTTCTTGGGAGGCAGAGGCAGGTAGATTTCTGAGTTCAAGGCTAGCCTGGTCTACAGAGTGAGTTCCAGGACAGCCAGAGCTATACAGAGAAACCCTGTCTCAAGAAAAAAAGAAAAAAAAAGATTAATATTTCATTTTGTCATTTATCTTATTGAGGGAACTATAATATTTTCCTTCAGAAACTAAAGTCTAAATTTTCATTAAAAAATGATATATAATGAAAACTCCCACTTCCTTAACGTGCTTGGGTGATCTTCCCATGTTGCCACGGGCAGAGCCTGAACATGCCTTCACACAATCGTTTGCTGGAGCAAGCTAAGTCCAATGACACTCTGGGACAAATGCTAAGTGGCGGCTGGAAAGACAGCGTAGCAAGATGTCAGAGGATCTGGTCCTGTTCCCAGCACCCACATGGCAGCCCATAACTATCTGTAACTCCTATTCCAGCCTGGACTCTTCTTCTGACTCCTACAAGCACTGCGCAGATGTAGCACACATCCATCCAGGTAAAACTACTGCGTACATAAAAGAAAAGAGAAACAGAGTAGTTAGTAAAGAGATGGCGTTGTATGGTATAAGTTGATTGGATCCACAAAGTGACTCCCTGCCACATAGACTTCACTTATTGTGGGTAGGTGCTGTAGCAAGAGGATGGTCAGAGGGTTGGGAGACAGTTCTCTACTTCGACCATGTGAATTCTGGGCACTGAGTTCAGGTTGTCAACCCTGGCTGTCAACCAAGGCCTTTGCCTGCTGAGACATCTTGCAGGCCCTAGAAGTTTCTTTTGGATCATTCAGTGAGCCTGATGTAGAAGTTTCTCTCACAAAATGCTTGTTGAGTTGAATACAGGGGTGTACCATGAACTAGCCTTGGAGTTTCAGATGTTTACATTCCCAGAGAACCTTCTGGGTATCTACAGTCTTCTGTTACTTCGGAAGGGTGACGGAGCCAGGAGGCCCTGAGAACACAGCAGTGACTGGGATGAACACAGTCATGACAAGGGCATGGAGCTGAAGTCAGCACAAGGCTGAGGGGTTCCCAGTGCTACAATGAAGCAATGGAACATCTGCTATAGGGTTTAACTGCTTAGCTTTTCTTTGTGTTTGCTTCAACTCAGCCACGTGGAGCAGAGTAAAGATTATCAAGAGATGGGCAAAATAATGTCATCACGTAGGGACCCTTCAGCAGCACCAGGGAATGAATATAAAAAAGACAGCGATGAGTTGAAGAAAAAGAAATCTCCTGGGCCGGGCAAAGTCAAAGTGGAGATGGCAGAACCCATCTTAATGACAAGTATGGCTACTGATTGGTTCAGAGTCCCAAAGGAAGACCTTGTGGACCACAGGATGTTTGGGAGGAGACATCAAGTCATGGCCAGGGATCAGATGGCCATTTGTAAAATCTGGTGACTGGCTTTTTCTTCTGTATCCCTGGCTTCCTAAAATTGTGTGCCTATTGGAAAAAAACAAAACAAAACAAAACAAAACAAAACAAAACAGGGTGTCACTGTGTAGCCTTGGCTAGCCTAAAACTCACTGTGTAAACCTGGCTGACCTTGAGATCTGCCTCTGCCTCCCTGATGAGACTAAGCACTAAACCAATGTGTCTCGAAATACGGTAGATTTAAAAATATGTATCTCGCCAGGCAGTGGTGGCGCACGCCTTTAATCCCAGCACTTGGGGGGCAGAGGCAGGTGGATTTCTGAGTTCGAGGCCAGCCTGGTCTACAGAGTGAGTTCCAGGACAGCCAGGGCTATACAGAGAAACTCTGTCTCAAAAAAAAAAAAAAGTATCTAGCCATCTAGCCAATTGGACAAAGGATAATTTGCAAAAGGTATATTTATATATTATATTAAATTCACACAAAATCTTTTTCGAGCTGAGTTTCATGCATGAGCCCAGGCTAACCTCAAACTCTCTACATAGCTGAGGAGGACTTTGAACTCTTCATCTCCCTTGCCTTACAGACCTCCCAAGGGCTGAACTGCACTTCACATCCTGTGGCTGGAAAGATGGCACAGTGGTTAGGAGCACTGGCTACACCTGCAGAGTACCTGGGTTTTAGTTCCCAGCACCAACAAGTGTCTCGAAATCCTCTTTGACATCAATTCCAGGGGATCTGAAGCCCTCCTCTGGCTTCCTCAGATACCAGGTGTGCTTATGACGCACATGTAGGCAAACATTCATATGCATTAAGTAAAAAATAAATCTTAGAAAACGCTTTGATCCAGCCACGTGAAGTGGGATGGAAAAATAAAGGTGGAAAGAAATTAAGTTCATGATGACATTTCAAAGCTGGTGCACAGCTGTGATCCCCAGCACTTAGAGGCAGGAGGATCAGCAATTTGAGGCTGGTCTAGGTTATATAAGAGTATGTTTAAAGACCAAGAAGAAAACCAAAACGTTTTATTCTGAAATCAAAGGGGCTAGAAATGTATGCATATATAGCCCAGTGGTAATGTATGCTTAGCTTGCCCAAAGCCCTGGGTCAATTTCAATGCCTAAGATTAAAAAAGAAGAAAAAGCTTGTGTTCTTGGGAGTTAATATAACAACTATTTTTTTTTTTCCTAGTTGGTTTGGCCACTGCTGGAAAGAGCCAAGAAAATAGTTAATGGACTCTCTGTGGCTATTTGTTGTTTCTGAACCTTGACCTGAAATTCTCATCTTTGATAAATTTGTGTCACTGATCAGCTGGACATGGGTTTCTGTCTCTTTTTAGTGGTGTTCCAGAGGACTCCAGGGCTTTGCACATGCTCTGCTACTGAGCTAACCCCCAGGCCCATCTCATTTTTTTAAAAAAAAGAGAACAGGTTTGAGAGCAGTTCCTTAGGCAGTCCATATCAGAATGACTAGATTCCTCTACATTACTATGGTGTGCAGCAACTATGTTGCTCAAATATACACAATCCTGACATGCAGCATGATTTCTACCAACAATTATACTCTTAGTCAATATTTAGACAATGAAAGAAGCAGCTTAAAGATGGTTCAGTGTGGACTGCATCAGCTTGTAAGGACTGTCTGTAGAGTCAAAACCATTCTAGATTACTAAGTAATTAAAACAAGAGTGTGGATTCAACTAAAGTTTATACAACCTCAAATTTTTCTATAGTACTGAGACAGGATCTGATGTAATCCAGCTAGTCTTGAATTGAATATATAGCTAATCTTGGATCTTTGCCTGTAGCTCCCAAGTACTAGAATTTGGTTGTTGTTCTGAGACAGAATTTTACTGTATAGTCCTTGTGCCTGACAAACCTGGAATAGTTTCCAAAGTAAACTCAGACTACCTCTGTAGTGCTACGTATTAAAATCTGTGCAGAGCAATGTGCTTCTCAGAACTAAGTGATGTGGTATTTGACTCTCTCAGTAGAGATTAGGAGTTTCCTTCCTTCCTTCCTTCCTTCCTTCCTTCCTTCCTTCCTTCTTTCCTTCCTTCTTTCCTTCCTTCTTCCCCCTCTTCCTCCCTCCTTCCACTTCTTCCTTTCCTGGGCCCCTGGACTTGAGCACTGAGATCTGATCTCCAGTCCTCATGACAGAGCAGCAAGCCCTCTTAACCACTGAGCCCAGCATTCTAAGGAGCCAGTTCATTCTTGGCACTTAGAGCTGCCAGCAGCCATGTGGGAATGGAAGCAGAATATTTGCACATTTAAGTATTGTGTACAATCAATAGCTTGGACTGGTGAGAATAACAAAATACGGCCCAGGTAGGTGTCCAAAAACAAGATACAAAACAACAGAAAGTGCTGGAGTCTGCCACTCTTCCCTGAACACTTCAGAACTGTTCACCTTTCCAAGCTTTGAAGGAAGTCACATAGCAGCTTTGATGGTGATTTGCATTAAAACATGTGGGTAGATTCTTCCATGGTTTTGAAAATAAACAAATCTACATGCATTTAAATTAAACTAGAAGACTTGGAGTTTCTTACAAGATTTTAAGAAATCAGTAATTTTCCCCACACATTTTTGTTCATCAAAACCACTCATAGTAAAACCTTTCTTTTCTGGGTGGGGTGGGTAATCATGTTCAGATTCCACATAGCTTAATTTTTTTTGGTGATAACAGATAATTTTTTGTTTTGAAAGAATAAACTTTGGTTTATCAGCTAAGTGCATTTATTCATCTGAACAAAGCTTTGCTACCGTCCTGTCTAGGACAATAAGTTAGGAAAACAAACAAATCAGTAATAATGTGAGCTGTTTGTTGGTTGGAGAGGTTTTTCTACATATAAAAAGTAAATAATTCAGTATCTCCTACCATGCAAATAATTTCCAGTAACAAACTTTGAGAGTTCAGACAAAAACAAAAGACAAAACCCCACCGGCACTATCAGACTTACCCTAGTCTAAAACGTGCTAAGCATGGCTTTAAAATAGGCAGATGGCATTTAAAGTAATATTTCTGATTGCCCATACATGTCCCAATATTTAACCTGCAACTGTCTATAAGTCGGTGACTTTGGTTATAATTATTAATAAATATGGCATGTACACACGAGTATTTCTTTATATAAAATACTTGATACCAATTTCTAGGCAAGGCTTGTTGGTAACATCAGCTTCTTTTAGTCCTCTTTCTTATGGGGAGGAGAGTTCTCATCTGCAGGGGTGACTTGGGACTGTGTGGAATGCAAAGATGCCTAGGAAGTGATCCATCTCAACAGGAGGTGTTCTGCAGTTTCCTGCCCACTTGATACCCAGGAGCCCACAACATCCCCAATAATGTTCAAGATGAAAAAGAAAAAACAATATAGCTGATTCTATAAAAGAGGTAAATTATCAAAAGATGCCCATTTTTAGTTATCATTTGAAAATAGTTTGCTGTATTTTGGCATTTGAGTATAAAACTGATAATGTAGGTTTTTATCAAGGTGTCCCACACTCACAAAAAGCATTCCACTTGTGGTTTGAAAAATTCCTAATTGACCACCTGCTGTGGGGTGGGGCAGGGGTGGGGCTACAGCTTCTGGAACAAGCAGCTTAGGACCTTGCTCTTGGGGCTGCTAATGACAAAGAATCACCCATAAGCCTTCATTTTACAAGACTCAAATGAAGTATTAAAAACCCTATGGGCCACAGTCCTCAGCCAGAACATGTGCACACCTTACCTGGCAGTCATCACACCTCCTTACAGTTCTTCTAAGGAACAGGGTGGCAGAGGCTCCTGTCAATCTCTGCTGGTTCGGCCTTTCACACCCGCAGCTCAGTGAGGCAGGAGCCTGAGCACTCTGCCTGAGGTTAACTGCTGTAGCTCTGCTTTCTGCATTCAGATAATATTCTTATTTTTTCCTTTGAGTTGAAGATGTATCATGGATGGAACCAATGTCAGGGTTATGATTTTCTCCACAGCCGCTGGATACTGTTAGATTGCAGAGCTTGAGGCCTGACTCACAAACAGCGGAGGACAGCGGGATGACACCTCTGCTCCGGCATCTGCTACCCTGTCAATCAAGGCACCTCAGGATGCGCTAAAACACTGTGTTCTCTTTCCTTTCACCCTTTAACCCATTTGAAGTGTCATATCCTTGTGTAGCGCTCCAGAGAAATCTAGAAAATGAGAGTTGTTTCTAGACATGTTTTGAGAGAGGTTAGAAAAGCCTCTAGAAAATATCAGATATTGATATTTCCTTTTTGTTCAGATTCAGGAGCTGTGCTAATCTTGAGATTTTATGTAGAGTATTTCAGACATTTTTAGACACCTCTTTCCCTTCCAAACCAGGAGAAACAAACTGAAGATGATCTTCTGGATCACGCTTACACTGAATGATGACAACACTTGGCCATGCTGAACAAAATGCAGGTGACTACCAAGATCTCTCTCATCATCCTGCCCACCCAGGGACTGTTAGGAAGCCAACGTTAACCTGGAGCTGGAGGTGACTTAGCCTTACTACTTTGGGGCCACAGAAAGCCAGTGCCAGGATCTCTCCTGGCCTCACAGTGCTCTCTCTGTGCCACTCAGTATGGCTTCCGTGCTCCAAAGCTAACTTGACCCACAATATTACCACCAAAGGACACCACTAAGGAACTGACCTCCAGGATAACCCCTGAAAATTAGATGGGACCCCTGGAAAGGCAGTGAGGCCCAGTCATCCGACGGTCACTAATAAAGCTCCATTGACTCTAACCAAAGGCACATTTGGTAAGCAATAAGAAATGGCTTAGCTCAAAATGAGGATCTTTCAAAATAAACTGTAGACCATGCCCTGGCTCCTACCAAAATATAAACTCCATATAAACTAAAGGAAGCAAACTCCTCTTGCAGAGCAGTGTCCAGCTTGCTTTTTACCTGGGGCACCACAAAGAAAGGGGCGTGAAGGCAAAGGCAACCAGACTGTGCAGGTTCTGAGTCCTAAAGGCAGCACTTACAGGTGGGGGTGGCAGAGCTGGTGCTAGAGGTGAGGAGGGTAGGGTAGGGTGGGGTCAGTGAGAGCCAGGGTGGGTGGAGAAACCACTGGAGATTTCCAAGGTAAAGACAGTGACACTGCGGTGCAATGGACCTGTGTGGGATATGCCTGAGGGATGGCAGCTGCACACTAGCACCCGGGGAGTGACAGCCATCCTAGGAAGACCTCCAGCCTATGCCCGAGTGATTCCTACACAAAGAAAAGGAGAATCCCTTTTGGCTATTTGTTTATGTCCAAAGAGAAACCCAAAGAGCCAGACTTCATAACAGGAAAAATAAACCTAATTACTTAGCGATCATATTATGAAATAAGAAAATAAATCAACAGCTTTGATTTGGAGCTTATTACAGTTCTAGAATTTCTGACCAAGGCTGTGTGGGCAAGGTCGGCCCTTCCTGAACCAGTCGCGGCCCAGCAGGGGTCTGCAGGTCCTCGGGAAGGCACTGTGATGGAGGGAGCAGGGCTTCTGCTTGTGCTTCTTTGTTGTTGCTTTTTCTTTATTTTCATCTTTTGAGGTGGAAATACTTCTTGGGACAGTCAAAGGTCTTTCTTCGCTCTTGCTGCTCACACAAGCAGTCCCATGCGAGTGACTTTGGCAGATAAGAATGTGTGCAATACAAATACAATCGGTTTTGGACAAGAATGCAGGTCCATAGTCTGTGGAGAAGAGACATGAGTCATCACTGTAATTCTCTCTCCTTTCTTTCTTTCATGTACATTTCATGTTTGTCCTACATATATGTCTGTGTGAGGGAGTCAGATCTATCGGAACCTGAGTTATAGGCAGTTGTGATCTGCCATGTCCACGCTGGGAATTGAACCCGGGTCCTCTGGAAGAGCAGCCAGTGTGCTCTTAACTGCTGAGCCATCTCTCTAGACTCTCCTCCCCTTTATAAACAATGGTATTAAATACATTTAGGTGTGATGACCCACTTCCTTTTTTTTTTTTTTTTAAGACAATCTCATATAGCTCAGGCAAGCCCAGAGCTTATTATTTTTTTTTTTTTTTTTCGGTTTTTCAAGACAGGGTTTCTCTGTGTATCCCTGGCTGTCCTGGAACTCACTCTGTAGACCAGGCTGGCCTAGAACTCAGAAATCTGCTTGCCTCTGCCTCCCAAATGCTGGGATCAAAGGCGTGCGCCACCACTGCCTGGCGAGCTTATTCATAACTATAGATAATCTTGAATTCCTGATCCGCCCACCTGGATCCCCAAGTGCTGAGATTATAGGGATGTACCAGCATGCCCAGATGTATGTGGTACAGGGGATCAATCAAACACAGTGCATACTGGGCAAGCAGTCTAGTAACCAAGCTACATTTCACGCTTGAATGTCTGAGTGTGTGTGTATGTACACAAGAGTACCAAAGCACATACATCAAAGGACAGCTAATGGAAGTTGGTTCTCTTTTAGAGAATCCATCATAGATCATAAGGTTTGGTGGCATGGCCTTTACTTGCTGAACCTTCTTTATGGTTCTCTCCAAGTTATTTTTTGAGACAGGGTCTCTCACTGGCCTGGAACTTGCTACAAAAGCTAGGCTGGGGCGGGGCAGTGGTGGCATACGCCTTTAATCCCAGCACTTGGGAGGCAGAGGCAGGCGGATTTCTGAGTTTGAGGCCAGCCTGGTCTACAGAGTGAGTTCCAGGACAGCCAGGGCTATACAGAGAAACCCTGTCTCGAAAAACCAAAAAAAAAAAAAAAAAAAAAAAAAAGCTAGGCTGGATGGCCAACAAGGCCCAGGGATCTATATCCTGGCCTCCTGAGGCTGGGAATGTGTGCTATACATCCAGTTTTCTTTTCTTTTTTTTTTTTTTTTCCAGATAGAGTTTCTCTGTGTAGCCATGGCTGTCCTGGAACTCACTTTGTAGACCAGGCTGGCCTTGAACTCAGAAATCCACCTGCCTCTGCCTCCCAAGTACTGGGATTAAAGGTGTGCGCCACCACTGCCCAGCCACATCCAGCTTTTTTAATGTAGATTTTTCTGGGGGGCAGGAATTGAACTCAGGTTCTCATACATGTAGAGCAAACACTTTACTATCTGCCAGTTCTCAGACAAAACTTTAAAACTAGTGGAATGTCAAATGTTAGGCCATAACTTTCTACATAGGAGGTAAAAAGCAGTGAAGGGCTGGGGATGGATGTAGCTCAGTGGTAAAGCCCTTGCCCAGCATGCAGAGGCCTTCAATTCATTGACTCAGCACAATGAAGGAATGTAAGCAAGCAAGCAAAGCAGAAGCCACATGAGAGACAGGACGCTAGTGCACACACACCCCTGTCACTGTGCTCAAGGGGACGCT